>JAJLZM010000311.1:0-38287 GCA_030572235.1 Ambrosiozyma kamigamensis
TTGAAGGGATTTTAGCATTTTCATTCAATTTCAAAAACCAAGGTTCATATTGTTCTTTTTTGAATAAATCCATTTTCTTTAAATAATATTCAACACCTAGTAATTCTAAAAACATTGTAATTTTTTGACCATTTCCTGTATCTAATGCATATACTTTTAAGTATGGAGCTTCAATAACTTGATCTTCAGATGTAACAACATGATGAACCATCTTTGAGAGAGTCGATGATGATGAAAATGAAATGGTAGAAGTAAAACGATCCTGGTACCTGAAGGTATTTATACTACTAGAAGGTCAACTAAAATCACCTGATAGCAAGTAACTTCTTTCATAGTAACCAATAACCCTAAAATGGACACAAGTGTTGATTTTATTGGGTTCTTTTTGAATTGATTAATAATCAAAAGATATGCGACCGAAATGAAAGTTCAAATTTTGAATTTGAATCAGAATTTCTCTCTTGAAATCGTACTATGAACCATATATGAAATGAAGATGTAGAAAAATGTATGATATTAAAACTGAATCAGAAGATGTACAAGAAAATTAAGAAAATCTACACCGATTCTACAGACCTACTAGACTAGTACCAGTATTAGTAAAACACGCAAAAAACAAAGATACCCTACTACTTAGAAAAAAAAGTTAAAAGAAGTATTAATAAAAAAAGGTTAAAGATAAAAAAGAGATAAAATATAAAAAAAAGGATTCAATAAGTAAAAATAACATTCAAGTTAATTATAAAAGAGGAGAAAGAGAGAAGAAAAAAAAAAGTGAAAAATAAAAGTAAATTGTGAAATTCTTCCGTAACAATAAACAAAAAAAAAAGGACTAAATTCAAAGCTAGCAATGACTAAATGAACATATATAAATGTATCAAACACATAACACATTAAAAGATATTAAAACTACTATATAATTTAGTAAAATAATTAATATGATCCTTGGATCTAAAGAAGAGAGAAGGAAATAGATATATCGTAATAGTAAGAACTTATAAATCATCTCTTTTGTTGACCTTGTTGTTGACCATTAGAACCCACTATTCTTGATCTTGGCCCACCTGGTTGTTGCTGTTGTTGTGGTTGTTGTTGCTGCATAAATGGCATTGAATTTGGAGGTGGTAGTCCTGAAGGAAAACCAAATTGTCCCTGTGAGTTATTAGGAGGCATAAATTGTCCATTTGGTAAAGGGAATTGATTTTGAAAACCTGGAGGAGCAGGGAATGGGAATTGTTGTTGATTTGGGTTGCCATTTTGGGGAGGAGGAGGGAACGGGAAAGGGAATTGGGGTTGATTTTGATTTTGTTGTTGATTATTTCCTGATGGAGTTGATTTACCTGAATTAGATTGACTATTCAGTAAATTACGTTGTTGTTGTTGTTGCAATTGAGGTGGAGGGAATGGTGGGAAGCCTGGTAGAAATGGTTGATTTGGATTAAGTTTATTACCATTTTGTTGTATTTGCTGTTGTATCTGTTGCATTTGTTGAGGAGTTGGTAATGGAAATTGCATACCTGGTGGAGGTGCCATTCCAGGTGGCAAGAATTGAAATGGATTGAAAGGTGGCTGTTGTTGCTGTTGTTGCTGTGACTGAGCTGATTGCTGAGGTTGCTTATTTTGATTCTGTAATGATTTGAAAAAAGCTGATGAATCCATTGGTTTCTGCTTAGGAGTATGTTGTTGTTGCTGTTGGGTTTGAAGTTGTGGTTGAATTGGTGATGGCGATGGCTTTGAGGATCCTGATTGTGGAGTTGTAGCAGCAGATTTATTAAATAACGAGGCTAATGGATTATTAGCAGGAGAAGAAGGTTGGTTATTGGTAGTACCCGTGGATTTACTTAGTAATGATTTAAAGAACATGTCATTTGAATTAGTTGGTGCTGTAGTTTCTTTTGGAACTGGCGTGGAAGACGAATCATTTCCACCCATTAATGATAACAATCTTGAAGCTTTAGGAGCAACTGATGAAGTTGTAGTTGGAACAGTTGAATTGGCAGGGGATGCAGCTTTTGGCTTCTCAGGGGATGTAAAAAATGAAGAAAATCTTGAAGATGCTGTACCATCAATTAAATGATTTCCAGGAGATTTTGATCCAGCATTGGTTAATGAAGGAACAACAAAATCATCAATTGAAGGTTGAAAGAATTCTGATTGTGGAGGTTTATCGTCTTTAACTTCTTCTTGTTCTAATGATTCTTCTTTAACATCATCATTGCTCTTTTTAGTCTTATTAGCAGGTTCTGTTAAATTGCATAAATATTCATATTGTTTAACATCATCTTCATGAACAGGTTCACCATTTCTTTTAGCAGTTTCAATTCTCATCTTTAATCTCCATTTTTCAAAATCTTGAATTGAGTTACCAACTGGGAAATCATTTTCTTTCATCCATTCAGGTTCTTCTTCTTCAAGAACTTTTTCATTATGACGATTCTGACCATGCAATTGTTTCTTGAAAGCATTTCTTTCTTTCTTATCTTTATTTGATGATCTTCTTCTATTTCTTGTATTTGTGGTGGTATCTTTGGGATTCTTAGATCTAGAGTTATTATTATTTTGGGTAGGGTTGTTATTATTTACACGTTGCTTCAAACAATTTAATCTATAAAATTCCTCATCAGGTAAATCTAAGTGGGATATATCAACTAAAGGAGAATCTTTTAATTCATAAAGTACTTGAGGTGAGTATATGTAAGTTTTAGTTGAAGCAACAACAACAGTATTTTCATTTGGTGAAACAATCTCTTTTTCTTGTTCTACCTGGGCGATGGCAGTAGCAGTAGTACTAGTCTGATTAGTAGTACCTAATTGCTTTCCCAATTCAGCTTTGGCTGCTGCTTGTCTTAGCATGGTGGTTAACGGGTTGTTATCAGTGCTCATATTGTAAAGGAGGTATAATTTCTAAACGCAAAATCGATCGTATAAGCCTGAAACAAAAAATGGAGAAACAGTTGTGATGGAAAGGAAGGCAATATGACCCAATTTATTAAACGACCGTGGTATAAATAGGAGTGTGTATTTATTTCAAAACTACAATTACACAATTAAACACTACAAAATCTGTTGTCCAATTCAATTTCAAAAATTCGACCAAAAATCGCATCACGTGACAAGCGCGCGCACAGCCCGGTTTTGCTCCAAGTCAACACATTCCCATAACATTTGCTCCATTAATTGGTGGTTTCCATTCAACTCACTGATTAGACCAAGCTGGAGATAAAGTTCTGGCTTTTGGAACCATTCATAACAACTCACTAATGATTCTAAGTAATTCTTTGCACGGGCTAGTCCACTTTCTTGATCCTTTTCACTAATAAATATTTCCTTATTTTCTTGTGATTTTAACATTAAATTTGAAAAACCAATTATACCTTCATAATTTGAAATGGAATCATTTAAATCTAATGATAATTCTAAATTCTTAAATGCAAATTTGTAATCCCCTGATGTAATAGCTAATTGACCTAATCTAGCATGTGTTAAATATGTTGGTTTATAAACTAATTCAGCATCTTTAATACATTGTTCTGAATCAATTAAATTACCATCTTTTTCAAATAATTTAGATGCAAATAACCAAACTTCTTGTAACATTTTATTTTCATCATATGATAATGAACTTAATTGTTTCGAATTAGTTGAATTTGTTTTAAAATGTTTCTGTTGTTTTTTAACTGTTGTTTTCACTTTACTAGTTCCTTTTTTAAGTGAGTTAGTTAAAACCCTTTGTAATCCATTACCATTACCATTATTAGTTGTCTTTTTCTTATCATTAGCAGCAACCAAATTTTTGACTTTTTCATCTCTTGGAATAATAATTGATGGTCTATAAAATGAATCATTATTCTCTATTGAACTAATATGATTTGTATTACTAACGTGCTCATCATTAATTAACGCATTTTTCTTTTTAATACCTAATAATTTATGAACTATTGTAAATAAATCATCTAGTTTTAGTAAGGCTTCAGATAATCCAATTTCACTTTCAACTAAGGCAATAAAAGTCATATATAATTGTAAAATATCATATTTTTCATCATTTGAATAGTCATCATCAAATTCTTCATCTGTGTTTAAATCAGCATTAATTTGAGTAATTACAGTATTAGCAATATTATATGCTTTATTCTTAGTTGATTCATTCGTTGAATATAATAAACAAATTAAATTTAAATATTGAATACTATTTGGTGATAATTTGATTGCTGATCTAATAGTTTTAATTGCTTCATCAAATTTACCTAATTTAATTAATGAAATTGTATAATTATAATAAAATGATGAATGTTTTTCATTTTTATTATGAATATCAACTAATAAACTGTTTGCATTTTCAAAATATCCATTAGTCGAAATTAATCTATCTAATAAAACTTTCTTTGTAACTGTATGACTTAAACATGTAAATCTAGAAAATAATGCTATATCATACCATAGATCAAATAAGAAGTTTAACAGATCATTTGAATATTCATTATGTGATAACTTATCAACACCCAATTCCTTTAAAAAGAGTTCAACTAATTTGATTAATTCACTTAACCATTTTTGAAAATCATTAAATAACTCAAAATCAATCTGAATAACGGTTTCACTGATATAACGTAATATAATTCTATAAGTCTCAATGACATCCAGAATATCACGATATTTCTTATTGTGTTGTAAATTTTCATCATGGATGTACTCTAAATAGACAGTAAAACAAGAAATTGTTTTCTTTAATTTGGATTTACCACCTAAAACAGAATCAATTAACCATAGTTTCATAGTTGGTATATCTTGATATGATTTTTCTAATGAATCTTGAATTAATTTACTAAAATCCAATTTTAAATCATTATCATTATTTTTAATTGTATGAGTTGATAAATATAATGCAGTTTGAGAAATTAGTGATATTGATAAATTATTTTCTGAAGCTTTAGGAAATTTAAAATTACTTTTAACCTTAATTGAAAACTTATTAAATGATTGTAAAATATTTGATCTTGATTCAATTGAATCATTAAATACGTTAAATGAAATAATATACTTTAATAATTGTGAAAATAATGTATCAGAATTGAATAATGAATCTAATAATTGATTGAATTTTTCTAAACTATTATTAGAAGAACTTAAATTTGAGCAAATCAGTTGAATCAATCTCCATGATTCTAATGATGTAATTTTAGGAAATCTATCAATCTTACTCCATTTATTGAACAAATCATTTTTAAAGTTGAATTTTGATTCATTTGTTAATGTTTCATAAATTGCTTTTAAAAATATTAAATATTTAAATTCATTATCAATATTCAATGATGAAATTAAATTGTAATCACCTTGTAAATAAGCATAATAGATCAAATCATCTGAATCATGACTATTTGATAATTCCGGAGATAATGGACCAACATTACTAGCACTGGTATTATATTCATATTGTAATAAAGTAATCAAATTCTTATGATTTGAAACGGCAGAAAGAGAATTAGATGAATCTGATGTTGGTGAAGAGGCAGAGACACCATTACCATCAATCAGAGGAGGTAAACTTTGAGAAGGAACAACACCAGTCAATAATTGGAATCGTATGTGGTCCTGGATTGCAACTGTATCAGCCATTTCTGTCACTTTCCGTAGATAATTTGGAGTATTTTCCTTAGAAACCGGTTGAAAAGTTGAAGAACTGGTTTTAGTAATTGAGTTGTTCAAAATAAGGAGGCGAGGCGCGGCAGTGGCTGGAGCTCACGTGATGTGGCGGTACACGATATTCGGACAGATTCGGGATAATTCATCGATATTAATGGCCTAGTTGAACGTTATATGAACCATATATCCTGTTATTAACTATGGGTTACTTACTCTACTCACAATGGAGTTAATCGTCAAGAAAATTATGAGCTATAGTGAAAAAGAGATAAAATCATTGTTATTATCCTGTCCATATGAATTACAATCAAAAATTCTACTATTTAAATTATTTTCACAAACAAGTTTATTATGCCAAATTGATTTAATTGGTTTCCATCCAGCTTTAGATTTACTTCTTTCAACTTTGTTATATCATGAGCATTTAATTGTTGACTTATTTCCACAAAGAGAGACCGATGATAATGATGATTATGTTCCAATAATTTATATTGAAGATCAAAGGGACTTTTTCCTACCCATTAATTCTAAACAACTATTAAAGTTAAGTCATTTTACTAATAATAATCTCCTAAAATTAGGGAAAGTTAGTATAATTAATAATAAAACTAAGGTGAACAGACTCTATCGTTTTAACCCAGGTCATGAAACTATAACAAGTGGAATCGATGATATTAAAGATGATAAGGTGAAAGCCAATTTAATTCAGTTTCTGAACTTTTCAAATGATTTGAGATTACAAGAGATTGACAATTATATATGTTTGAAAGATACTATTAAAGGTAGTTCATCATTAAAGTATTTTATAAATTCAGTTACTACTTGGACTTGCTTTGCAAATGAAAAAGATTTATTATCGATTTCAATTGCAAGAAAATTGAAAACTTTAGATATTGTTGTTCACAGTCGTAATTCATCATATTTATTTACAGGTCAATTAACTTCATTTAGATTCCAAGATTCAGTTAAAAGAGTAAGAATCATATTATGTGGTGTTCCAATACATGATATACCTAAAGAGATATGCATTGCAATAGGTAATTCCGATTCAAAATTTTCAGTTTATCATTATCTTGAATGCAACCCTGCTACTGTTGATGAACCTCAAGTTTCAACTTTAGTTTTAAATTCAAATATTATGGGCTCCAAGTTATCAAAGATTTCTCTTTTATATCATGAATGGGATTCAAAGACTTTGAAGAATTTTGAAGTATCTGATTTAACGTTGATGTATGAATGCCCTAGAGACACAGAATATAACTTGTTATCTATTAGAAGACTAACCTTAAATGATATTGAATATCCAATTTTGAGCGTGTTTACAAATATAAAATATTTAGAACTCAAAAAATGTTTTCTTGATAACAACTCTTTTACTTCAATGCCCTGTTCAATTATCTCTTTGTACTTAAATGGATGTGTTTATGATACTACTTACTTCTATTTTCCAGAAAACATTAAACAATTGAAATTTTACTGTGTAAACAATTATGTTTTTTATTATAATTCTGATGGTATATGCTACCCACAATTCAGATATAAACCATCAGTTAAATTAGAAGAAGTGTCCTTTGCCAGTGATGATGATATTGCCCTTATTCAGGACTTCCTCGATGCATTACCACAAACAATTAAAAAAAAAGCTATTTGAAATTTGAAATGAAAGATGATATCTATATTTCATTGTATTTTAAGTTTAAAGAAGATGATAAATAGATTGACTTGTGAACTGAAGACTTATCTTGCTTAGAATTGATTAATTCCATTGAAACCGTTTAGGATTTTTAAGAACCTTATTCCATTAAATTTATCAAAACACTAGGCTTCATTCATTTAGTTTTCACTTTCGATTGAAAAGGAAGTTATAAAGACAAAGAAAGGGAAAAGGTGACTTTGTTGATAAATGGCGGCCTTCCAACGACCCTAGAAATATTTGAAATTTCTGAATTAATTAGTTGGTTCAAGATCTAGTTCATCTAAGGTTGTTCTTGAAGTTTATAAACTTACTCAACAAATGAAAGAACTTGGTTTAACGGATTAAGTTAGTAGAGTTATTATTTCTTAGAATGCACCACATTAGTAGATTTTATTAATTTTATATTTGGTTTTATACTAGTTTTATATATTATAGATAGCAAAATTTAAAAGGAACTTAAAGGATTGAACAAAAGGGCTCAAAAGTAAACAGTGCGCCTCCCGCGCCCCAGCCCACCCAACAACGCGCCGCACGTGCGCCACTTGTTGGATTTCTGTTTATTTTCATTTCATTTTATTTAAAACTGGTTTTGTGATGTGTAGTTTTCTTCTACACTACAACTACGAAAGACTGCTAAGACAGGTCATAGTCTCTGTTCGAGTAGCTACATTTGTTGTTTGTTTATCTTCTAAACCTGTTTTCATCACCACTGGAATTCCCGTTATAAATCAATTGATATACTCCTTCCAATAAAAGAAATCAAGATGCTGTCACTGAATGATCAATACCTGAATCAACGAAGCAGAACCCCTTCCAGTACTTTGAATCCAAGTATTCTCAAAACAAGAAACTTCTCAAGACCATCATCATCATCACTCAATTCCAATGGCGTCTCTAATACTTTTCCTATGAACTTTGGACTTCGATTTCCTTCTTCTTCAACTGCAACAGGAATTTCAACTACTCCTAGATCTTCTTCAAATCAGACAAATTTCAATTATAATAATTTACCAACGTTTTTAAATCCATCATCTACAGCATTTAATAAAAAACCAGCTAACAGTAGAATGTCCTCTTCAACTTCTAATTCAAATAATAATGGCGAAAATCTACCTTTTGTGCCTAGGGATAAATTGGTTGATAAAGGACTATTTCCAAATATAAATACAAATACTTTTCCAATTGGCTCTTCTAATCCTGCATATTATGGAGGTGCAAACCCACTTTTCAGAAACTTCACATCAAACACATTATTTAGTGCATTATCCTCATCAACATCGAAACAGCAGCAACAAGAACAGCAAAATAAACCACAATCTTTACCATCATCATTACAGAAATCAACTCAAGATCAACTAGAGGATGATCCACAAACTGAATTTTTAAACTTTTTGAAATTTTTGGCTATAATGTCATACAGATTGGGTAAAAAGGCTTTTGTTTGGATATTTTTTATATTAAGCATTATTTGCTCGCATATAACTAAACTGATCGATGAAATACCAAATCCAAAGATGGTGGAACTCAACCAAGTTGAATCAAGCACTAGAAAGAATAAATCCACACGTAGCACATTACCTGGTTTAGCAGAAAGTACTCCACAATTTAATTCAAGATTTGATCAAAGCAGTTCACATCCAGGTAATGAAAGAATATCTTCAATTATAAGTAAACTGGTTCCAGCAAGTCTTAATATGTCTCTAATACCCGAATCAACAACTTCTACTCCAGGTATTGAGACACCTTCTCCTGCAAAAGGTAAGAATACAAGAACACAAATCTCTTCAAGTTCATTGAATGGTTTGGGAACTAGTTTGAAAGAAAGACTTATTGGTGGTGGTATTAGTAATGCAAGCAATAATAAAACTAACAAATTTGGTTCTTCAAAGAATAAGATTTCTGAGTTGGCTGCAAAATTGAATGCCACTTCTAATGATATAAAAAAGGATGGTACTGATTATGAATCTGATGATGAATCAGTTGTTGTTGGAAAAGTTAATAAATTATCCATAGATGCTGAAAAAATTAGAAAAGGTGATCAACAATATGGTACTTTTTTCTTTAAATCTAACGGAAGCAAAATTGGTAGTAGTAATTTATCAAAAAAATCATCAAATGTTTCAATTATGAGTATTCCTGGTACTTCTTCTAAACCATATCAACCTCTGGATTCAAATGTTGAAAAAAGAAATAAAGCTCAAGACCTTACAAATAAGATAAGAAGCTTGATGATACTACCTGAAGAACAAGATAATGAAGATATCAAACCAAATTTCAATAAATCAAGTATAAGATTCAAAGATTTAGAATGGTTAAAAGATGATTCTGTTGATTATGTTCAAAACTTAGAATCAACTGATTTATTCAAACAATACCAAAAGATAATGAAGGAGAGATTAAAGATGAGAGAAGATTTAGAAAAGGAGAAATTTGTTCCTCATAAAGTTAAAAAAATATCAGAAGATCAAGTTTCAATAGTTTTAAATTATTGGAATGCAGGTCGTGAACAAGATGGTGACAAAATAATTGATGAATTTAATATACCAATTACAATTCGTGATTTAAAAACTTTAAGTTCACGTAAATGGTTAAATGATAATGTAATTGATTTTTATATGAAATTAATAATTAATAGATCACAATCAAATGGAAAATTACCAAAGATTCATGCATTTTCAACACATTTTTATTCAAATTTATCAAGTAAAGGATATAATTCAGTTAAAAAATGGGCTAAAAGAGCTAAGGTTGATATAGTTAAAATTGATTATATATTTGTTCCAGTTAATCTTCATGAAGCACATTGGGCATTAGCTGTTATTAATAATAAAACTAAAAGATTTGAATATTTTGATTCATTATTTGGTTCAGGTGAAAGTATATTATATGATTTAAAAGATTATATGATTGAAGAAAATAAAAAACAAAATGGTAAATGTACAGTTAATTATGATGAATATGAAATGATATGTGTTAAAGATTGTCCCAAACAAAATAATGGTTCTGATTGTGGTGTTTTTACATGTACTTGTGTTGATTATTTATCAAGAGATCAAGATTTATTATATCATCAAGATGATATGTTAGATTTAAGAAGAAGAATGGCTTATGAAATTGGATCTGGTAAACTGTTAGAACATTGATTTAATTTGCTTTTCTTTTTCTTTTTGTTGTTGTGTATGTTATTATGTTACAATTATTATATTTCTAGAGTTTTTATCTTTTTTTTTAAGAGTTGTTTGTATATTTATATGTTTGTTTAATATTTAATTTACTTATTAATTTAAAAATTATATAAGAATTAAAGATGAATTAAAAATAAAATAAAAATAAAATAAAAATAAAAGTCGTCGTCGAGAGGTTTATAATAAGATAAAAAAAAATGCAAAAACAATCTATATGAATTCAGTTTAAAAACAAAAATAAAAATAAAAATAAAAATAAAAATAACGCCATGAATAATAATGTATGATGATCAATTTTGATCAAGTAATCTTTCAATATGACGTTCTAAATCTTGCGGTTTAGTTAAACTTGAAAATCTTTTAAAAACATTACCATCTTTAGTAATCAAAAACTTTTCAAAATTCCATTTAACATGTTTAATACCTAACACACCTGGTTTTTCATGTTTTAACCAATCATATAAAGGTTCAATTTCCAATTCATCATTACTATCATTACTATCATTACTAATTGATCTTATATGTTTCTTTTTTCTATTAACTTTAATTTTTTTCATTATTGGAAAAGTTATATTATAATTAATTGAACAAAATTCAGTAATTTCATCTTCTGATCTTGGTTCTTGATTTAAAAATTGATTACATGGGAAACTTAATATAATGAAACCTTGATCTTTATATTTTTGATATAATGATTCTAAACCATCAAATTGTTTTCTAAATCCACATTTTGTTGCTGTATTAACAATTAATACAACTCTACCTTTTAATTGTGTGAATGGGAATTCTAAATTGTCTGTTGTTATTGTTGTAAAGTTATAAAATTCAGATATTGGAGTAGTTGGTGTTTCATCCTTTAATAGTTCTATTGTTTGTGGTGGTTTATTAATTAAGCTTATATGTTTGTCTTGTTGTTGTTGTTGAGAATGAATGCTATGTATTTCATGTTTATTAAAGTAATGATCTTTTATAGTAGGCACTATAACTAAAGCAGATTCATCTTCAAGTAATGATTTAGTAGTTGGAGCTAAAGAAGCTAAAGAAGAGCAATAAGATTCAAGTAAATTATAATATTCACCAGAATGTGTAGTATTATTCACTATGATTAAAGCGGATTCATCATCAGTTTCATTATCCGTATCATCGATCAATAAAGGATTAGTTATTGGTGTTTTTGTAGTTGTTCTTGTTGTTGGTGGTGGTGGTGGTGGAGAAACAGTTGAAGAAGAATTTGAACCAGAACCAATTGATAAAACTCTCTTTTGAGATGAAGAATCTGAATATTCAGGATTAGTCACTATAATTAAAGTGGATTGATCATCAGCTAATGAATCAGATATTGAAGTTGAAGTTATATTATGTTTCTGGTTATAAAAAGTGGTATTGTTGCATAGTTTCCATTCAATACGAACAGCTTTCATTTCAAACGGTTAACGGTTAACGGTTAACGGTTTAAGTGTATAGTTAACGTTGTTATAACAGATAGAAAATCGTTAGAAACAACGAATATGCAACTGGTTTTATATAGAATTCTAAGATATAACAGAAATTTCATCGTATATATTAGGTTTTGTGAAACCTGTTGATTGGCTCTTTGAAATTCGTCCCCATGAAAGGAAGAAGAAATAACAATGGAAAAACAATGTAATTAATCACAGCAATTGCCAATTAATTACAAATTAATTGGAGTTCGGAGAGTCGAATTACTTGAATTGCTTTAAATAATATATCAAGGATTAAGATTATAATTCCTAGTTCTAACTTCTTCTTAAAATTCGATCTAATTAATATATCATTTCATGCATGATCGGTGGTTTTCACTTTACTTTACTTTCAATTGTACTTTTAAGCAGGTATTTATAAAGGTACAATACATAGGGCCAAAACTGCCTTGATTGATTGATCGACAGTTTGACATAATCTCGATCTGGGGACTTCATCTGGTTGAATCAAGTTATAATTCTAGATTGATTTCAGAGAAGAAGAAGAAGAGGAGATATCTTCGTTTAATCAACGGTTTACCGTTTAATTCTTCTCTCTCAATATATCAAAGAAAAATGGCATTGTGGCAGTTATCCACCGACTCTCCCGAAAACTGCAGCATAAAACAAAGAAACTGAACTCTAAACACGCTTCAACAATGGATGACAAACAATTGTTAATTAAAGGTGATGAAAAAAAGAAATTAATAACGTACGTTTATACGTACGTCGTATCAGCCCTTTATAATATTGTAGCTCTATATAGAGGAGGAGATTTCAAGAAATCATATCAAAATTTAAAGTGATTGGATTAAAATATAAAATAAGCTATATATACTGTGATTTGCAATGAGATGATGAAGAAAGAGTGTGAAAAAGTAAAGTAAATTATTCTAGCTGATATCTAATTAATAATCATATTAATTTCATAAGCAAAAGCAAAAGTCTCCGGTTCTAGAACTAAGGCTATATATATAACTTAAAATAAAAGACTATTCATCAACATATAACATTTCGGAACTGATCGAATTATAATTATAAGTGGAGTAACTGGAGTTCGAATATTGATCATCAATTAATCAATTGTTAGTTTATTTGATCCACCTTTTCCTTATCAGGGCCATTGTATCACATATTTTCATCATTTTAGCAGTCATTGGTTATGTTGTCTCTATACTTGTTGCATCATTTAATAAAAAACAGCTTGATAAGCTTCATATGATTATAAAACAAACTTAATTAGATATGGAATTCCCTAGCTAGCTCTTTATGATATCCTAAGATGATACAAACCATGCATGCATGCAGTCAGATAAACTTGATTTTAGTGAATTTCACTTATTTTCAAACTAATTATAATTGGATTAAACATAAATTGATTTTGATTCATTGATGATCTAAATGAATTTGATATCAATTTCTAATACTAAGAAACTATCAGGTCTATGACCTCCATCCATGAATGATATCGATTCAGTTGAATAAGCTTGCGGAAGAAGAATCATTTAACTATCAAGTAAACCAAGAACCAAGGAAATCTTAAGAGGTTCATCTTTGTTAAGTCTACAAACTTTTGGATCCAAATTTTCTACTAAATATCCGCCATATGCATAATCTTTATGCTTATAAGTTTCTCCTTTTATTATGAAATAATTTTCATTTGTAGTCAGAAAAATATTGCTAAATACTCTGCTTAGAGGACGATTATCTTTATAATGATGTGGAACCGAATTCTTTTCAAATTCAGAATAGGAACAGTTCTTAATACCTAATGCTTCAATCAAATTCTTATTACCTTTCGGAAAAGTGTCGTAGTTTGAATTATTGGATAAAATACCTTCAGTTAAAATGCATTCTTTACGAATGTCGGCCTGAGTAAAACCTGCTAATAATTTTCCTTCAATTGATCTCAAAATATTCACATATATAAAAAATTCTTTACTATCCTTATTTGCTTTTCTTTTTGTAATAATAATTGTCCAATACGATCCAGAATAGAAAAAATATTCCGATTTCAAATCCTTCTTCTCAAGTAATTTATACCAGTTCTTAAATACAAAAGAGTGTCTTATTGGTGGTATTGTACTTGTAATTGTTCCTTCACTTTCTTCTAAGTATTTTAAACTTACTGGATTATCTAAATCTGAGTAGTAATTCCACTCCTTAGAATTAGAGTCAGAATCTTCATTTGAATTAGTAAGTTCAGATTTTTCTGAACATTTTATTTTATGAATAATTTCTAAAGAATTCATAATTCCGTCAACAAAAGTATCTTTTGATAAATAAGAAATGCCATCACCGTCTTTGAATTTTCTTAAAATATTTAAAATAGTTGGGGAAAAATTTGAATAGGCAACTTCTTCATTGAGTACTCTCTTTAACAAACTAACAGGTTCATTATCATTACCTATATACAATCTTCTTTCAATTAATTTCATAATAAAAATAGCCCTATCAAATTCATTAGGAATAAAAAAGTAATCTTTTCCAACAACCTCAGAAATCATAGCACTTGTTATACCATCCCACGATTCTGGACCATTTTCCCAACCATTCTTAATAAGATAAAATTTAGAAACTTCATTTAACTTAATGGCAGCCGTATCATTTCTATTTTTAACAAATTGTGAAATCGAACTAATCAATTTCATATTTAACTTATCTACTAGCAAATCAGCTATATTATCTACTAACCCTTGTAATCCAAAATAAGAAGCAGTTGCAATCATTTCTAAATACATTCTATCATTTTCAGGTTCATAAGTAATATCTCTTCTAAAATATAACCATTTTAACAACAATTCAAAACTTTCTTCTGTTATATATGGATCATCAAAAACTAAATCATATGATGATGGAATAGTAGTAGGAGGAGTGTGTGTTTCTTTAGTATTTGAACAAGCAAGAGTCTCATCTGAGTCATCTGATTCATTATCATAAACCCCATCTTTCTGTGGCCAACTGAATAATCTATCAAGGAAAGGACTTTCAGAAATTATAACTTTATGAAGTTCATATGATTTGTTAAATGCGTTAATTGTAATATCTGAATATTTTGATGTTTCAAAAGCTTTTTCATAAGAGCGTTTATTTGTACCTTTGACAGTTTCTTTAAATATTGTTGTCATCATTCGAATGTTTTAAAGAAGAACATAATGACAGTTATCAGGTTATCAGTCAAATTCAAATGAGTTGATCAAATTTTTATACGCGTTAACGTTGTGTGATTTTACTACTAATTAATTATAAATTTTACACTTAAATAGATTTATTAAATTATTTGAAGCAACTCCGTAAGTAACATATAATTTTACAGTATTATAATCTTATTTAAAAAAAACATAAACATTCAACTATCAAATAAACCAAGAACCAAGGAAATCTTAAGAGGTTCATCTTTGTTAAGTCTACAAACTTTTGGATCCAAGCTATCTAATGTATATTCATAAAATGAATAATCATCATGCATATAACCTTCTCCTTTTATTATAAAAAGATTATAATTTGTGGTTGCATAAATAGTCCTAAATGCCTTGATTGGAGAACGATTGTCTTTATAATAATCTGGAACCGAAATCTTTTGAAATTCAGAATAGGAACAGTTCTTAATATCTAATGCTTCAATTAAATTCTCATTACCTTTTGGAAATTTCTTATAATTTGAATTATTATTATTAGATAAAATATCTTCAGTAAAAATGCAATCGTTATCAATATTTTTCTGAGTAAGGCCTGCTAATACTTTTTGTTCAATTGATCTCACAACATTCACGTATATGGAAAATTCCTTCCTATCCTCATTTGCTTTTCGTTTTGTAATAATAATTGACCAATATGATCCTGAATAAAAAAAATATTCCGATTTTAAATCCTTCTCATCAAGTAATTTATACCAGTCATTAAACACAACAGAGTATCTTATTGGGGGTATTTTACTTGTAACTGTTCCTTTACTTTCTTCTAAGTATTTCAAACTTACTGAATTATGTGAACCTGAGTAGTAATTCCATGATTTAGTGTCTTCATTTGATATAGTTAGTTCAGATTTTCCTGAACACTTTATGTTACGTGTAATTTCTAAATATTTCAGGATTCCGTTAGCAACAGTATCTTTTGATATATAAGAAACACCATTACCATCCTTAAAATTTCCCAAAATATCTAACATAGTTGGGGTAAAATTTGAATAAATAATTTCTTCATTGAGTACTTTTTTTAGTAAGGAAATTGATTCAAGATCATCACCATTATCTATTCTTCTTTCAATTAATTTCACAACGAAGATAATCCTATCAAATTCATTAGGAACAAAAAAGTAATCTTTTCCAACAACTTCAGAAATCATAGAATTAGTTATACCATCCCAAGATTCTGGGCCAATTTCCCAACCATTCTTACAAAGATGAAATTTACAAGCTTCACTTAATTTAGTAACAGCAAGACAATACCTGGATTCAATGAATTGTGAAATAGAACTAATTAATTTCATACTTAGATTTTCTTTTAACCAATCAATTATCTTATCTAGTAGATCTTGTAATCCAAAATAAGAAGCAGTTGCAATTATTTCTAAATGAATTTCATCATTTTCTGATTCATAAGTAATATAACTAGAATACAACCATTCTAATATCGATTCAAAACTTTCTTGTGTTATATATGGATCATCATCCAAAATTAAATCATATGATGCTGTTTCTCTAGTATTTGAATTTGAAGAAACAAGAGTTTCAGTTGATTCATCATCATCTTGATCTTTGTTTGGCCAATTTAATAATTTTTCAAAGTATATAGATTGAATAATGATAACTTTATGAAGTTTATACGATTTATTAAATGCATTAATTGTAACATCAGAATATTTTGAATATTTAGAAGTATTAATATATTTTTCATAAAAATTTTTAATAATTCCTTTGAATCCTTTAGTATCTTGTTTGACTATTTTGATCATTGTTTAATAATTTGAAAGATGGTTTATTATCTAGCTAAAGAAGTAAAGTGAATTGGGAATTGGAAACATACTTTTTATAGTCTTGTTCAAAACATATTTGATCTGTTGATCAATCATGAATACCCCATTTTTCTGCTATAAAGAAATCATCAATTTGACATCAAAGTATCCATGAATTGTGAAACTATACTTATCGTGGAGTACCACACTGAGATAAAGAAAGACACAGAATTGGAGTGATTATTAGGAAGAACTAGTTATATACAAATTTGGTCGCCACCTCGATCGATTTTGAAGCAAAAAAGACTTAAAAAATTTGTACTAGTAAGTTAGTAGTAACTAGTACAGCTGCTACATGGTCTTTCTTAGTCAAATTCATCTGATCTATAATTAGAATGATTATTTCTTGAATTGCTGTTCCTCCATCTTCCCATCTTTCCGTCATGGCTGAATCTGAATCAGAGTTGCTTATTACAGAACGCACAATGAGTACGCGTGCGAGTTCCAGCTGTTGAACCAGCCATCTCTAGAATACTGGTTTTTTCCAAGTTTCAACAAAAATTTATTGTTTTTCAATGATTTGTGGCTGTCTACATGATCCACATGGATCATTTGATCTGGCTCATCATCGAATATAAATATCTCCAGTTTTCCTTCTTTTTTTTAGATTCAAATTCAGTTCTAACTTCTATTTTATCATTATTAATTATCAATTAATTCTAATTACACAAACTACTACAACTACTTCTTCATATAATTAATATGCAATACAGAATCTCATTTTTAGGTGCTTTAGGTTTAGCTTCAACCTCTCTTGCTGCTTATATTCCAGGTCAAGCTTGGTCTACTTTAACTCCAGAAGCTTCTGCAATTGGTATCACTGATTATTCTTATTCTTTTGGTATTCAAATTCAACCAATTACTGCTTCTTCAAATGCTGCTAAAGCTAAAAGAGATGTTGTTACTCAAATTGGTGATGGTCAAATCCAAGCTACAACTTCAACTGCTTCAACTACCAAAACAACTGCTGCTGCTGTTGTTACTCAAATTGGTGATGGTCAAATTCAAGCTACTACTTCAACTGCTAAAGCTTCATCTACTTCAACTACTAAATCTACAGCTGCTGCTGTTGTTACACAAATTGGTGATGGTCAAATCCAAGCTACAACTTCAACTGCAAAAACTTCATCTACATCCACTAAATCTACAGCTGCTGCCGTTGTTACACAAATTGGTGATGGTCAAATCCAAGCTACTACTTCAACTGCCACTTCAACCAAATCTACTGCTGCTGCAGTTGTGACTCAAATTGGTGATGGACAAATTCAAGCTACTACATCTACTGGTACTACATCTACTGCTGCTGCCGTTGTCACACAAATTGGTGATGGTCAAATTCAAGCTACTACATCAACTGCCACTGCTACTACTGCTTCTGCTGTTGTTACACAAATCTCTGATGGTCAAGTTCAAGCTACTACTTCAACTAAATCAACTAAATCAAGTGCTTCTGCCGTTGTCACTCAAATTTCTGATGGTCAAGCTCAAGCTGCTTCATCAACCACTGTTGCTTCTGATTCAACCACTGCCACTTCAACTGAATCTGCTGCTGAAGAATCTGCTCTTGAAGATTCATCAAACCCAGTTGATTTAGTTGCTTGTTATGCTGAAGGTGATTTAGCTATGACTTTAAATGCATCTATGCTTTATGATTCTGCTGGTAGAGTTGGTTCTATTGTTGCTAACCAACAATTCCAATTTGATGGTCCACCACCACAAGCTGGTGCTATCTATGCTGCTGGTTGGTCTATCTCTGATGAAGGTAAATTAGCTTTAGGTAATGAAACTGTTTTCTATCAATGTCTATCTGGTAACTTCTACAACATTTATAATGAAGATATTGGATCTGATTGTGCTGAAGTTTACTTAAATATTGTTGATTTAGTTTCTTGTTAATTGTTTTAATTATCTTTTCTTCCTTTTCTCTTAATGTATATTAGTTTATGATCTTTTCTTCTTTCTTATTATTTCTTCATTCGTTATTTTATTTTATTTGCATTTAACTTATTTTGATTTTCTGTTCAGGTTTTATATATATAAATAAAAATATTATTATTTTATTTTGTTAATATTTATTTGTCTCTTTAAATAATTTTAAAATCGATTAAATCTTTTAAATACAGTAATCAAGTAAATCAAGATAAAGATATATCGATCAGCCAATTTTCCGATGAGCCGATGGTCGAGCCGCTACAAACGCCACCTGCGGTCCTGCGGCTAAGATTAAATTCGATGAATTTCGATCATTTTGTTATTTTCATTTCAATATAAAGATTCAAAGGTTTTAATTAATGATTAATCATTGATTATCTAATTAAAATATAAAGTATAAAGTAAGCTATAATATATATAGTTAGCAATTAAACAAAGCAAGTATTTAATTATATGATTCAAAAAAATAAACAATCATTCATCCAATATAATTATGAATTCATTTACAATTGAATTGACACCACTGTGTTGTATAAAATGCAATTAGACACTATTTTAGATACTCATATATGATATATCTCTTATGATTCTAAAGAATTAATAACTGTATCTTTTTACATTCACTTCCTTCTTTTGAGTATGCATGTATACATGTTCCTCCCTCAGAAACTTTTAATCTTCACCAGATGTGGAAGAAAAACATAGTATCAACCAAAAGATTCTAACAACATATTTCTCTAACAAGTTAACCAAAATAAACAAATGAAAATTGTTCACAATATATGGGTCAACCCATCAAAGAATAAAAAAGTGAAACAAATTTCTCATCAACCATGTTTTATACCAACCAACTTTCTTAATTGATTTATTAAACTATATGTATATGTTATATTATCAAAAAAAAAAGAATTCAAAGCAGTAAATTCCAAAGAGTTTTAAATCAACACACCAACTTTACCAAGCCAATATTTATATATTATTTAATTGAAATTATAACTATTCAAAGAAATTAAAGCTTTCCACATAATACTTGCAATTATACTAATATGATTCATAATAATGCTGATGCTGATAATGCTGGTGCTGATAATGTTAGTGATACTATATGTTGATGATGCTCGTACTATGCAGATATAGAAACCAAACCTAGAAGTTATCTTCAATTTAAGGACATTGAATTCGAGTTTGATCAACAATTTAAAAGTGTCTTTAAGGCGACAATGCAGATGATTTAGTAAAATCAAAAATCAGGTTGGTCTGGTCGTGACTTCATTCTTGATGAATGCAATGTAATATTGAAATTGTTGATGCTGACGAAATGCTTGATGAATTCATTATTTTGTTTCTAGAACAATTTAGTTTGAAATTTTTAGAGGAGCTATAGAGAAAGAAAATATTGCAAAACTTGAAATCATTCCTATCATTGAAAGATTTAGATGGAGATGGTTTACTTTAATTTTAGTTGATTCATCTGAAGTAACATTTCAAGAATGGTTCAATGCTGAGAATCAATGGGCATACCTGACCGTTAGGATTGAATA
This sequence comes from Ambrosiozyma kamigamensis, assembly GCA_030572235.1. NCBI lineage: Eukaryota > Fungi > Ascomycota > Pichiomycetes > Pichiales > Pichiaceae > Ambrosiozyma > Ambrosiozyma kamigamensis. The sequence continues at coordinate 20,493 of JAJLZM010000311.1, forward strand.
AAAGGCAGGAGCAGGGATAACAGTTAGTCATAAGTAAGCATTGAGCACGAAATGCTGTTGAAGCTGTAATACCATTGCTTGATGATGTGGTTATAACAGCTTGTTCTAGGAAGAAGAAGAATTGGAATGGAAAATGGAAGAGAGAAAAACAAACAAACAGAGGAGAGAAATCAGAGCTCAATAACCACGTTTCTCTACTACTAAATAAATTACAATCAAACAAGTTGACTATATATGAGATAATTGTATTAAAAGAAAAGTATAGAAGAAGTGAAACAAAATAACAAACAAACTAAACATAGTTTACAAACAAATCCGAAAACAAAAAAAAATTGAATCTAAAGAAGAACAAAAAAACACAAACAAAAAACAAAAACACCACAAATAATAATATGATAATACAATACAATTTATTCAAATTCCTTTCTTAATATTCATCAAGTAATTCCTCAATATGACTTTCTAATTCGTGTGGTTTAGTAAAAGTTGAAAATCTTTTAGAAACTTCACCATGTCTAGAAATCAAAAACTTTTCAAAATTCCATTTAACATGTTTAATACCTAAAACACCTGGTTTTTCATGTTTTAACCAATCATATAATGGTTCAATATCTAATTCTTCTTCTTCTTCTTCATCACTTTTTTTCTTAAATGTAATTATTTTCTTCTTTTTTCTATTAACTTTAATCTTTTTCATTATTGGAAAAGTTATATTATAATTAATTGAACAAAATTCACTAATTTCATCTTCTGATCTTGGTTCTTGATTTAAAAATTGATTACATGGGAAACTTAAAATGATAAAACCTTTTTCTTTATATTTAACATATAATGATTCTAAACCTTCAAATTGTTTTCTAAATCCACATTTTGTTGCAGTATTTACAATTAATACAACTTTACCAATTAATTGAGTAAATGGAAATTCTAAATTATTTGTTGTAATTGTAATAAAATTATAAAATTCAGATAATGGAATTGAATTCTTAATTTCTCTTTTAAGTTCTTTTAATTGTAATAATTTAATATCTTTATTATCTTGTGAATCTTCAATTGTTTGTTTCTTCTTATTATTATTATTAGATAATATATCTATGTTTAATTTATCTTTTGAAGTTAATTGAGGAATATCTGAATGAGTAGCAGAATCCACTATAATTAAAGGTGATTCATTATCAATTGATGATGATTTAGTTAATGGATTAATTAAACAAGGTGAATGAAAATTATCTAATTCAGAAGAGTGATCAGAGGATGAATTGATCAAAACTATAGCAGATTCATCATCATCATCATAAGCCAATGTTTGTTGTTGAGTTGACGGAGTTAAAGCAGATGAAGTAGAAGTAGAATTAACATCTTTTGATCTTAAATCTGGGGAATTTAGATTGACATGAATATAATCTGGAGAAGGTAATATAATTAAAGTTGATTCATCATCATCCATTGCTGGTGCTTTAGTAGTAATTGGATGTGCCAAAGAAGCAGAAGGAGATGTGATACTATGTTTCTGGTTATAAAAGGTAGTATGATTACCCACTTTCCATTCAATTCTTGTTGCTTGCATGTTAATTTGAAGATATAGCTAGTTCACAATTTAATTGAATTTATATTCCTATAGCTTCCTAATTGAGTTAAATATAAGATTGCAGCTAGCTAGTACGTGTTATATGTAGGGTATAAGTTCTTCTGCAGGACCAGCTGTAGATGATGGGTTTAACTATATATAATCAATTAACTTGATATGATCAATTGGTTGTAGTCAGATTTAGTCAGTTATATATATATGATCGAGTTAACCGGCTTTCTAATTAAAAGAGTAGAAAGCATAATAGAGATTGAAATTAAGGAATGAAATTGTTTGATTGGCTCAATTTGCCTCAATTAATTGGCTATTTTTGAGGTAAATTTGTCTAGACGTGGAGAAAGTCAAAACAAGGTCAACAATAGAAATGAAGCATTAACAATGTAGAAAGAATGAAAGGTCAATGTTGATCGGCTCTTTCAAAGTTCAGGACGGAACATTCGGTGTATGGTACGATTATCAAGATGAGGTCTAGTTCTAGTTAGCTGATGTTGGGTTAAATTTGATTTGATCTGATCTTGTTGATAATACTGAAGAATATAAATAAGGACAGCTAGTAAAATATAAGAAGTTGTAGTACTGTTTGTTGAATTTATTTCGGTCCGAGGAGTTCTCGGTATTTCGTCGGCTATTTTCTTATCAGTTAACTACAAAGCTATAAAAAGAGCTATAAAAAGCTATAAAACAATTCAAACTTCTTCAACATGCTGATGGCTTTCTTTCTCTTCAAACCCAACAATATCATTCTGTTCAAAAGCAATCTGTTGTAATTTTTGTTTTTCAGTAACATATGATTTCCATTTTCTAGGTGGAACTTTACAAGCAAACATTTCATCAATTTCTTCAAAACTTCTATGTGATGATTCAGGTATATAAAAATATGCCCAAAAGACAAACAAATACCCAAATCCTGAATAAATAAACATCACTTTGGATCCTAAATCTAATTCTTGTGGATTAAATAAATATGGTAAAACAAATGACCACATTGTTTGAAATATATAATTAATATTATTACCCCATGACATAGTCTTTGTTCTTAAATTAACTGATGATATCTCAGACCCAATAACAAATGGTAATGGTCCAATTGATGTATTATAAAAATAATTATACATTGACATAAATGCTGAAGCAACAGTCATACATCTCATATCATTTGTATTTATACCTGCTCCAGCAACAATCATATTTAATGTAGAAACTGATAAAAGACCCCAAATCATTGTAACTCTACGACCAAATCTATCAATTATAAACCATGATGTAATAGCACCTGAAATTGATAATGCTTGTGCTCCAATACTAATTTGATATGAAGTTGAAGTTGAAAATCCAGCTAATTCATAATAATAAGTTGAATATGATGAAATAAATGTTAATCCAACAAATGGTTGAACAACAAATGTCATTATAACAATTAAACTTCTACGTAAATCTGATCTTTTAAAACAATCAATATATTTAGTTGATTTTGAAATTTCTAATAATTCATCAACTGTTTCTTTCATTAATGCATATTGATTTTCTGATTGTTCTTTACCATATAATCTAATTAATGAATTCATTGCTTTTTCTTTATTACCTTTACTAATTAAATAATATGGTGATTCAGGTAAAAAAATTAAAAATGTTAATGCACTAATTGAAAATATCCATTGTGGTATAAATATAGCTCTATAAGCCCATCTATTAGTATAAGTACTTGTAGTATTATTAATTAAATAACAAACAAAAGGTCCAATACAAATTGATAAATTACAAGCTGATGCAATAAAACCTCTTAAAGCTAATGGTGAAATTTCAGATGCATAAGAAACTGCAATATTTTGTATAGTACCTAAACAAAAAGCATTTAAAACTTTACCAGCAAAGAAAACTTGAATTGTAGTTGATATAAATTCTATTGCAATGAAAGGAATAGTACAAATAACAGCACAACATAAAACCCATTTTCTACCAAATTTATCAGTAATTAATGATGATATAAATGATGATATTGCCATTGCAGCCATTGCACCACCAGTTAAAGCAGATTGCCAATCAGATGGTAAAACCCATTGTGAATCTTCTTCATAATAATAACCGAAATCTTGTCTAAATTGAGGAATTGAAATAACCATACCTGAAGCTTGATTTTCATAACCTAATAAAATCATACACCAAACCATTAATATCATCCAACCAAAACATTTTGGATATTGTTTAATTGCTTGTAATCTTGTATAATCATGTTCTTTTGCTTGTTGAACTCTTGCCATTTCTGTGAATTCATCTAAATGTTCTTCTGATTTAATTGATTGATTCAATTCTTCAAGTAATTCAGACATCTTTTTTAATTATAAACCAATGATTCTTGTAATAACTTCAGGATTCCTTGTTGTAATGTGGTTTAACCGTATATGGGAAAACATGTAGAATTATATAGCTGAATTGACGAATGGATAAGTTCTGGTTGTGTTTTTCATGGGTTGTAGTTGAAAAGTTGATCATCTTCTCCACACACACAAAGGCAGTATCTTCGGAACATCTTTATTCCAGTGATGTCAGTGTGATGTTCACCCCGCAAGACATCTGATGGTGGTTATATGGTGTTTTATACCTAGAATAACTAGAATATAACTATAGATGAACAGAACTCATGAAATTGTCGTTGAAAAAACAGTTTGTCCCTCTTCCGGTGCAAAGACTTACTCTACAGCTGGAAAGCCCTAGCTAAATTGATTCTCCATGGTTTAAACGATTAATGTATTAGTATTAGTATAGCAAGAAAAGTATGTAGCAAATATAATAAATAAATAGTATAGCAAAGTAGTAAAACATAAAATCATAGACTTTTATTAGCCAACCCCATCTCAATCAAATAATCTTCTTCTTCAAGTAACAAATTATTATGACCTTGTTTAATTAAATGATCATCAACTGATGTATCAGTAGATACATTATTAACAACAGGCAACAATTCATCATTAGATCCATCAACACGTAACAATTCATCATCATCATCATCAACTTGTTGTTGTTGTTCAATTAATCTTGATAATTTCTCAACAACATTAGCTTCAATAATCTTCAAATAATTAACTAATTCATCATTATTAATTGATTTATTTTCAGATAATTCTTTTAATGTTTGATATAAATCTAGTATAATATTCCTTTTTTGAAATAATAAGTTTTCTTTACTTAGTTTATTATTATTATTATTATTAAATTTTTTAAATTCAAATTCTTTAATTAATTTACTTATATTTTCAGAATCATTAATTAAACTTTTTGGAAAAATATTCAATGATTTAATCATTTTAATTCCATATCCTTCAATATAATTAACTCCTTTATTTAATTCATATGTCATTTTTAATTTACCATTGGATTCAATATTTGAATTCATATATAATTCTAAAACTCCTTGTTTAAATTTTAATAATTTAGGTAATTGAATAAAATGTGTACACATAAAACAAATTGATCTTAAATTAATTAAATATTCTAAACTAGCTAATGATAAACTGAATCCATCAATATATGATGATGATCTACCTAATTCATCAATTATAATTAAACTATCTTTATTTGAATTATTTAAAATAAATGATAATTCACTCATCTCATTTGTAAATGATGACATTGTAGGTTTAAATGTATCATTTGAAATTCTAGCATAAATTGAATTAAATAATTTTAATTTGCCATATGATGCTGGTATAAATGAACCAATTTGTGCCATAATTGAAATTAATGGAATTGTTGATAAATAAACCGATTTACCACTCATATTTGCACCTGTTATAATTTGAACTCTTGAAGTTTCAGGCATTGAAATTATATTATTTGATATAAATTTATTATTTGGAATTAATGATTCAAGTATTGGATGTCTTGCATTTTGAATTGTAATTAAATCATTATTTGAAAATTCAGGTCTAATATATTTATTTTTTGAATTTAATGAATTAATTGCAAAACAAGAAATTAAATCTAATAATGCAATTGCTTCAGAAATCATAAAATAAGTTGAAATAAAACTTTTTTTAATTTGAATTAATAAATCATCAATTATTTCTTCACTCATTATTAAAATTTCATTAAAACAATTATCTAATCTTGAATTTAATTTAATTATTTCAATTGTTGAACAATTTATAAAATTACCTTTTTTAATTTTATTAATAAATATAGGAGATAATTCATTAATTAAATTAATTGAAGTTTGTTTAATTTTTAAATAAAATCCACCTCTATTATTATCAAAATTAGTTTCAATATTTAATTCAAATTCATTACTTAAATCATCAGATAATTGTAAAATATCTTCAATAATTGAATTATATAATTGTCTATTAGCATCTAATAAACCATTTGAACCAGATTTAACAGCATAACATTGTTGATTTTTTAATTCTTGAGGTTTTGAAGCCCACATACAATCTTCATTAATAACTTCATTAATTAAATTTAAAGTTGATTCAATATCTTGATGTTTTAAAGTATCATTAATTTTAATTAATAAATTTGATTGACATGATTGTAAATCCAATGATAATTGATTACAAATTAACATTGAATGTTTTAATTGAATAATTGTATTAATTTTTGAAATTGAAATTAAATTATTTAATATTAAATCATTATTATTATCAATTTTAGGTTTTTTAGTTAATAAAGAAAATAATTTATCTAAATCTGATAAATCTTTTAAATGAGATGATAAATCAAATAATATACCTTCTTTATTAATTAATTCTTCAACTGAATCATATCTTGAATTAATTGATTGTAAATTAGTTAAAGGTTGTAATAAATTATTTTTTAATAATCTAAATCCCATTTTAGTTGAAGTTTTATTTAAAAATTTTAATAATGATAAACCTTTTTCACCAATTAATTTATTTTCAATTATTTCTAAATTTAATATTGTATTTGAATCAATAAATAAAATATTTTCAGTTGATTCATATTTAATATTAAAATTTTCATGTATAAATGAATTATTTAAATTTAAATAATGTAATGCACCAATTGATGAATTTAATGCAAAATATTTATTATTTAATTCATTAATTAAAAATAATTTATCAGATTCATTAATATAATTAAATAAAATTGATTTATCAATTGAATTATAATATTTTTTTGAAATTGGATGAATTGAAATATCATAATTTGATAAATTAGATTCTAAAATTTTCATTAAATTTGATTTATGTGGTTTCATAAATGAAATTGGTATAATAATTTCAATTTGATTTTGATTATAAATATTAATTTTATGAATTGTTCTAACATAAGTTTGAGAATCATTGATTTCATTAATTGTCATTTGACTTATATTTGGATCTATTATACAGAGACCTACTTTAGGAGAGATTGAATTTGATTCATAGATTGATATTAAGATAGGTTGTTGATAGTTGTCTAGAGGGTTCGTCAGAGCAGTTCTTGATCTAGTTGTTTTTGGTCTCTTTGCAGACAGAAGAGAATGAGATGTTCCCAGATAACCCAAGTCTTCTGAGTCAAGAAGAAGAGAGATGGATTTTCTGGTGGAATCCATTCTCTGTGCACGAGTTCACTGTAATTGTTGTTGTTGTTGTTGTTGTTGTTTTGATCCCTTTTAAATTTTGCAATTGATTTTTTGATTTTATTTATATTTGTGGGTATGCGGCGCTGTGTTATTGCGGCTCTCTGCGGCTCACCGGCTCTGTCACCAGCCTCCTGCGCCCATTATAGCTGCGCCACATCTCTGCGCTTGTTTTTCGTTTTTTGTTTTTTACTAAAATAACTACTGGCGAAGTTTCTTGTAAATGAACAGAATAGATCATGCAATGAACCACAACAATCATTCACACTTATATGCATTCCGAAGCCGGAACAACTCCATCAAGCAGGATTCTAAATCCGAAGATTATTTGACCCCAGAATCATCAAGTGAGAGTTCAACAACAATAGTACATGTTAAGAATAATAAAAAAAGATCAAGATCAAATTCAAATCAATCAATAAGTACTACTCTCATAGACATAGATATAAACTCTTCATTTTCTTTAAATGGCTTGAAATATATAATCAAAGGTGTTCATAATCCTGAAATTATCTTATCATTAAATCAATTTGTTACAAATTGTATTAGAATTGAAAGAAAATTATTATCAGTTTGGTCAATGTTTGATTCAATTCATGATTTAAATAGATTATCAACTTTACCAAATAGAAAATTAGCTCTAAGATTAATAGATTCTTATTCAGAACTGCATGTTTTGAAATTTTCTTGTTGTAAACAATGTAAAGAATTAATTGACAAATATTTTGATTATAAAGATGGTTTAACTTTAGAAAAACCTTTTTTTAAAAATAATGAATTATTATTATTAAATGGTTGTTTATTGGTAGGATGTGTTACATATAATGAATTAGTTAAAGTTGGTTATTATAAACAATATGAATCATTTGAAGTTGTTAATCAATATAAAGATTTATTTTTAAAGAATGCTTTATTTTATTTAGATAGAGAAATTCAATTAAATTTGCCTACAACATTAAATTCAATAAAAGGTATCACTTTCTTACAACAAAATGCTGGGTTATTTCATTTTACTCAACCATTTTATAATTTAACTTCAATTGCTGCTAAAAAAATTGAAATGTTAGGTATTCATAAATCGGAATATTATTTAAATTTAAATGATGAATTAAAAAATGATGTATTACATTTATTTTGGATTAATTATTATGTATCACAAATTGCTGGTTTAATGAGTGGGAAATATCCACTTATTAATTCACTTGAAAATATAACTGCTCCTCCACTACCTTTAATTGAAGATTATTGTATTGGATTTTCATCAAATGATCAAGTTAAAAGTACATTAAGAAGATCTGATTCTCAAATTCAAATTTCATATAGATTAAATTCAATTTTATGTGATGAATCAATTGCTGGTATACCTGAGATCTTTGTTATTATGTCAATTGATTTATCAACTTTATTATCAAAATTATTTCGATTAAAATTTTCAAAACAATCTAATGAAAATAATAATGCTTTAGATGAAGTTTATAAATTATTAAATGATTTAGAAGATTGGAAATTATGTTTTCCAATTAATGTTAGACCAATGGGTATAGATTCAGAATATTTAAAAATTACTGAATTTAATAAAATTACAATTAGAAAAGTATTTATATTTTCATATATTAATTTTCATTATTATTATACAAAATTAGCAATATATCAATTTGGTGCAAATTTAAATAATATTTCAAAATCACTTAGATTAAATTTTTATAATCAAGCATTAAATTCAGCTAAAGATATGTTAGAATTAAATATAGAAATGTCAAAATTACCATTACCAGCTTCTGGATTTTATTTATTTCATACATTTGGATCATTTTTAAATATATCAGGTGATTGTATTAGAAACCCATCAAATCCACATTGCAAATTTAATATATTTTTACTAATCCAAGTTTATACAAAATACATACGATTATTTGATAATCATATTAATAAATCCTCACCAGATAAATGGATCATGATTTCAAATATTTGTAAATGTATCTTATATTTAACAATTAAAGTTATTAAAGATGATCAAAAACTACTACATCAATTAGATTTTACATTTGATACTGATTGTATGTTAAATCAATCAAATGAATTTCCAGATCTAGAAAAAAATACAACTGATACAATTACAGATTCAAATAAAAGACTTAAATATTTACAAGATGTTATATCAACAACTAATAATTCACAGCCACAATCTAATAATGATAAGAATAATGATAATAATTATGATCTTAATTCAATAGATCAATTTATTGATGATTTTGAATCAACTCTATCAAGTTTAAATAAATGATAAATTAATACCCTTCATATGCCTTTGCTTTTTACACCTTTGCTTTTCTGGTTCGCTTTCTATTTATATATTTGTCATGTATAGACCGGTTTTACGTTTACACTGTAGTTTTAACTATTTAATATTATTATTTGGATTTATTTTGGAAATGGAAGAAATAAAAAAAAGGGATTTATTTTGTGAAATGTGAAAAAGGGATAAAAAACTTTTCTCACAACATTCCTCAAAATCCGTTGCCCATTTTTGCCACCCAACTTTCAACAACACTTCTTCTTCCTGGATTTCAACACAAATCAACACAACAACAACTCAATTGATTTGATACTTCAATGACTTCATTGGATTTTACTAGATAAATTGTAATAGGAACTTTTGAATGAGTTTGATGTTTAGTTTTCTTGTTTTGAAAGATTAGTTTCTATTGCATTTGGGGCAATTGAAATACCCATCTCAATGTTGAAATATAACAATTACTACTTCAAGTTCTACTTTTAAAATACACAGCTATAGTTTCAAATTAGTATTCATGCAGTTGCAGACCACACGCTATTACTATCTGATGCTGATTCATCCATTGATTAGGTGCTACAAATGATAAACCAACCAAGTTTGATATTAAAGATATTCTGTAGATTATGGGTTTCCTGATTCATTAAGTGGTTTATTATTATTATGTTAATTAATTAATTGCCGAATATTGAGATGAACTTTAAGACTTTTAACATTTTTAAGTTTTTTCAATGAACTTTTTTGTCTAATACAATTAAAAGATAAAAGAGAATCAAGAATTTGAAAAAGCAAAAAATGATTTGATTTTGATTATTTCTGATGACGATGGTATAAGAAGTTAGAAAATTAAGATTATCCATCCAGTTTTATGCTGAATCCTTTTTTTGAAAAGATGAAAAGCAAGTTAAACCAAAGAATTTGAAGTTGTAACATGTATGTTGAAAATTTGAAATCGGATCTTCCAAAAATGCTTATTAGTATCTTCAACACATGCATTAACTAAAAAAGGTATTTCATTTCAATGGAAATGGTTATTAATTTGTTCAAACGTTGGCGATGGCGATATGCTCTGAGTATTCAGATTTCTTATATTTGTGATAAAGCAACGTTGTAGATAGCTAAGATATGATCTTTTGAAAGCCAAAATCAATGGTATATTTGTGAAGAACATGGGAAGCACTTGAATTTCTTTGCCTTTTGATAAACACTGAAATCCATTTTTTAATTTATGAATCAATTTCAAGATTTCACTTTAGCTATTGATGAGTTGCTATTTATATATTTGCTTATTTAAATTTATAATATAATTTAATATAAATAAATATACGTATAATAAAAATAATAATAAATAAAATGTTAGAAATGTAATGTAAGATTATTTAAGTAGTAAAAGAAAAAATATATGAACACCAAAATCTAAAAGACAAAAATTAAAAAAAAAATATAAAGAAAGAGTGAATAAATGAAATAAAAAAAATAAAAACAAAAAAAAAACAGTACGTGTGTCACAGACACAAAAAAAAACACAAAAAAGAAAAACACAAAATGATAAAATGATAAATGATTTAAAGCCAACTAGTAGTATTTGAAAAAATTAAAAATAATAGAACTAAATAATATAATTTAGAAATAAAAGAGAGAGTGTAAATATAATAAAAAATGCAAAATCCATGAACAAACGGAAACGAGAGAAATGATATAATATAAAAACTAAACCACCAAACCAGAACTATAATTAATTAATTATTTTTTTGAAAATAATTTCATAAATTTACCAGGTTTTTTATTTTCACCACCACCATTATGTTTTTCCTTTTCCTTTTCTTTCTTTTCCTTTTCCTTTTTTTCCTTTTCCTTTGCCTTTTTATCTTTTTTTGATGAAGCATTAGAATTTGATCTTCTACGTGATCTATTATTTAAATTTGGTGGAGGTAATGGAGGAACCATTGCAAAACAACTTAACAGTTTTGGTAAACCATGATAAAATTTAGGATTTTCACCTAATTCAGTTTCAACTTTAATATCTTTTAATTGATTTTTTTGAAAAAAAACACCTGAAGAAAAATTATTAATTGTAAATAAAACTTTATCCATTGAAACATTATTAAATAATATATAAGGACCTAAAGAATTTGTATAATCATTTGTAATTGATTTATATGGATCAATAGTTGCTAAAGTAATTAAATCTCTATTTTTATAATCTAATATAATTTCAATTTTTTTAATATCATCATTTATATAAACATTTAATAATTGTTCACCTGGAGATTTAATTAAATGATCATTTTTAATATTATTATAAGTAATTTTTAATTCTTTTAATGAATTTGGTAAACTTTCCCAAAATTGAGTTGAATTTTCAATTTGTAATTTTTCATCAATATTAAAATTATTAATTTCCTCATTTGAATCTTCAATTGATTCATTTATTGTTGATAAAATTGATGGAGAATAACAATTAACTAATTCTAATACAGATAAATCAGGACATCTATTAAATAATGGTAACATATCAATTCTATAATTTGAACCTTTAAAATATCTTAATTTAACGGGAGGTATAAAATAATTCATAAATTTTGGTTGAGTTGTAGCACAATTCATAATTAATTTATTTAAATTAGAAGTAATTGAATGGAAACTAAAATGAGATATATTACCAGAAATTGAAATTTTTTTTAATTTAATTAAATTTGAAAAATCTAAATCAATAATTAAATTTGGATAAGAAATCATTGTTGAAATTTCTTTAATTGAATTATTTTGAATTAATTTAAAACGTGGAAAATCATTTGGTAAAGATTCTAATGATACATGTTTAATATTTGAAAAATGATTTAATAAATTAAAACGATCATGAACTAATAAAGTATTTATATCTAAATCTTTAATTAATTCTAAATCATATAGTTGAGAAGGTATTATAGTCATATCAATATGAACTATTGTATTTCTAAAAGTTAACATTCTTTGAAAATTAACAGAAAAGAAATCAGGAGATGAAATTAAATGAGTAATATAAATATCTAATTTTTCAATATTATTTGATAAATCTTCAATTAATTCATAATCAAAAAATTCATTTTCAATAAATAATTTAATATTTTTTAAATTTTTAAATTTTAAAATTAATTTTAATGGAGGTACATTATTAATTGAATTTAATGTTGTAATTTTATCAAATGGTAAATTATTAAAATTATTTAAAATATTTTTTTCATTATAATTAAAAATTAAATTTTTTGTTTTATTAAATAAATATTCAGCAGTTGATATAGTTTCAGTTATATTAAAATCAGTAATTGGATTTTCTTTATAAGATTTTAAAGCTTCATTTTGTTGAAAAGTGACATTATTAATTTTGGAAATTGATAATAAAATTGAAGCTTCTTTAATTAAAGATTCATTAACTTTAAAATTGATTGTATAAGGAGTTTTAATTGTTAAATTAGATTCATTATCAATTGTACAATCAATTGATAAATTTGGTAAATAATTAAAGTAATCTAAATATAATTTTAAATGTTTTGGTTTAATTTTTAAATTAAGTAAAACTTCATGAATTATAATACCTTTAATTTCAATTGGTAAAAGAACTAATTTTTCACATAATATTTTTAAAGGAGAAGGTAATTCAAAAGAAGATGAATTTTTATTTGTGCAAAGTGAATTTTTATTACTAGTAGTAGTGTTGATGATGTTGTTGTTGATGCTATTGTTGATATTGCTGTTGATATTGCTGATATTGCTAACATTTGAAGAAATTAACCCATCTGTTGATTTAGTTGATATTATTGAGGAATGTCTAGGTATTGAAGCTGAACTTGATTTGAAAATTGAGGAATTAGTGGAATTGAAGGAGTTGTTTCTCAACATTGTGTCTAACCAGCGATACTCATGAGAAGAAGAAGAGAAGGTGAAAAGTGTTGAACCCGATGGGATGTAAATTAGTTTGTTCTGTGAAGGCGTTTTTGCCTTTTTTTTGGTTTTTGTTGATCCAGTTGGAGACCGTCTGGGGCGGGAATGGCACGTGACCGGTGGGTGGTGCGGCACGTGAGGAGGGGGTGGGTGCGCTATATATTTGCGGGGATCTGATTGGGCGAAACCACAGGACTAAACAGGTATAGACAGAGATATTAAAACCTTTAATTTAATTTGACAAAATCACTCAGATATCTCTTGAAACAGACTCACAACATCTGAATCGGAAGTCTACACTATAGCTGATAATTATAATCCATAAGACTGTTAAGACATAACAAAAATTTTTTTCGGGTTTTAAATCAAAATGATCAAATGATCAATATTTAACTTGGCTATATACTTTTCTAATTCTTCATCTTCGATCAGCTCTTTTAATTATATTCAGATGATACTCCTCAATCCTAGCTAGATGTCTCATATGTTCTAAATATTCAAAGAAATAAATGGATTTGTATTAAACAGATCGAAGAATGTACAAACAGTAAGCTTAAAGTTATCTGTTGCTAAATCCCGAATTTGGTTGAAAGTAAAATCAATGCAAGGATGTACATAGGAATGTACACTCTTCATTGCACCAATAGATCGATATTCCGACAAAAAACTGAAAAGCGTTCACGAATCGTGGATTTTGGAACTTTGCAACAACATTTTGTCTGTCGTGGTACATTTCATTGAATAACTCCACACACAAATTTAGGATAACTATGAAATTATACATACCATATTTAATTATCATTATCAAGAGGATCATGGTTTTGGAAATTTGTCAATAATTCTAGGGGGCTCAGAAAAGTTGCTCTGCCCACGACAGCGAAAATGTCGTAATTATCAAATTCGCTCCTTCCTAATTGGCTTAATTAAAATGATATTTACTCGAAACTGAGCCTAGAAATTGCAAAACCCGTGAAACAGTAGCTGTTTATTGGCTGGTACAAAGTGGGTGTTTTGGAGGTTTTTCCATCTCTTGATTCTCTTATATGATTCGTAAAAATGTGTATAAATGACTATATAATATAAATAAGAATAATAATAATAGATGTAATTTGTTCTACAGAAGAAAGAATAGTTCAATTAAGTAAGCATAATCTTAATCTTTAATGATAATTGAAGAATTGGTTCAAACTTTTCTTTCATTACCAATAAATTCTGGTGTTAATTACTGTACATGGGTTCATTATTGATAAGGGTTTCAGGAATGCCTTCATCAGTTCAAACCAAATTTGGAACCGTTAGTTAGGACTCAGGATCGAGTACGTTGATGTAGCTTAACATTATAGACTTGAATTGGGGTTTCACCAATGTCTAACAACAACTAAATGTTTCTCACCAATTTCTTTCATCATTGCTTTAAATTCATTTCTATTAATATTTTCAATTTCTAAAAAAATTTCTAATGGAATTTCACCATTTAAATATTTTAAAATTTTATAAAAAATTGTTATTGTTTTTTCTGATTTATTTTCTAAAATTTTATTAATCCATCTTTTTTCTAAATTACTTGATGTTTCTTCAGGATTAATTAATATTGTTTCTTCATATTCATCTTGTTCAAATTGAATTAAATATTTATTTTTACCATTATTAATAGGTTTATGATTATGATTAGATATATTTGACATAAATGAATCCCTTTTATTTTGTTTTGGTGATTTATTTAATTTTTGACCTTCAATTTCAACTTCTTCTTCAACTTGAATTTTAATATCTTTTGTAATTTTCAAATAAATAAATGTTAATAATTGCATAACATAACCATTTTTTAATAAATATGACATACAATTAATATAATCATTAATTAATTTTCTATTTGGTATAATATTTGAAAATCTTTCACCATCATTTAAACTAATTTTAGTTAAAATTTCAGTTAAAGTTAAATTAATTTCTTCAAATTTAATATTATTGTCATTTTCATTTTGAAAATCAATTTTAAGTTTACCATTATTGTCCTTTTCATGTTTATATTCAACTTTATATATATCATCAATTGATGCTAATGGAGATATAACATAATAATTTTTAATTGAAATTGGTAATATTGCTTTTGCTCTTCTCCAATAAATTAAATGATTTGTAAATTGAATTAAATTATTTTGATTAATTTTATCATTTATAAAAGATTTTAAATTCATTTGTGGTTTTATATTTAAAATTAATTTACTAAATGATGATTTTTTATCAATTCCAATATCATTTATAATATTAATTGGATTATCTAATAAAATTAATGAATAATAAATTTTAAATGATTCAATAATTTCATTATTATGTTTTTCATTTAATCTATTAAATGGAGAAATTGATGATAATGTAGAACCTTTTAAAACTTTTAATTTTCTTGGAGGTAAATTTGAAAATTCATTAATTAATGGAATTTGAAAATTTCTAATTTTACCATTCATTTCAAAATTAATAATTTTAAAATTTATAATTGATTCAAATGTAATTTTTAACATTTTACATAATGAAGATTTTTCAATTAATTTTAAATTTAATTCATCAATTGTTAAATCTGAATATTTTTCTTTAATTTTATTAATTAATTTATATTGTTTCCAAACATAATTATCACGTTGTTGTTCAAATCTTAATAAAGTTGATATTTTACTAACTATATTTTCATACATTTCATCAATTCTAGTATTATATTCAATAGTTGGTGGATTCATAACAACAGCAAAAGTAAATAAATGCATTGAACAATCATCAACAATTTCATCATCATTATTACTATTTTTCTTAATTGGTTTTTCATGATTAATTGAATGAGTAGATTCTCTCCATTTACCATTTTTATTAATATGAATTGGTAAACCTAAAAGAGCCATATCATCAATTGTAAATTCAAATCTTGAATTACATAATGATTCAGGAGGACTTAGAATTTCACTTATAAATTCAGGATCAAAACCAAATATTTTATTATTTTCAATAATTGATATATTTGAATCATGTTCATTAACAACTACATTATTTGCTTCATTTTCTAATTTTAATTTTTCATTATTTGTTTCATTTTCTTTTTCTTCAATGTTTTTTATTATTTTATTAACTTTATTATTAGTAGTATCTTCATCTTCTTCTTCATCACCATTATCATCTTCATCATCAATATTAGCAGGAGGTGTTACATAACATTTATCATATTCACCAATTTCAATAAGTCTAGCTCTTCTTAAAGTTCTATAAATTTTCCATCTTTGCTGTCTTGCATCTTCTTTAGCACTATCTTCTTCAACATTATCATAATGTTTAGTATTTTTATCATTATAATAATAATTAATATTCATATAATTATGAAATATATTTGGTATATTTTTATTTTCATTTGGCTTTGGAGGATAATGAAATACTAAATGATTACCATCATGAGCACTGATTGAGAATATGACACCTTGTATACAAGGGTTAGGTAAAAAGATTGAACTCATATGTTTTGATAATAATTGTAGTGTAGTTAAAGTGAAAACAATTTTAATGATAAAAACAAAAATAAAATCGCTAAAATGAAATCGGAAAACCCGGATTGGGAGACAACAGAGTCGGAGAGTCCGGATAGCGCGGAGATAAACGGGGATAAGTTCGGGATAGTCGGTGTATTCGGGTGTAAACAAGAGGGGGCTTAATTCCTTAATTCCTTAACAGATCGATCAGATAAATGATCATAATTTATTGCATAATTGGTTATCTATTCAATCAGTTACTACTTGCCTGTACATAGTATGATATTACTGCTTTAAGAAGAAAAGTAGATGGTACCATCGGTGAATCGGCGATGACTGACTGTGATTAGTAGTTGATTGTTTAACTATATACCGTGTTAATTTAAGGTGTTTATATAAGCAAATACCGGAATGATTGAACAACTTGTTAAACTCTTCATCAACAATTCATTAATTGTACAATTACTATACTCGAGATTTAATTCTTAAAATTCATTTATATGATGCAATTCATGGATTAATTCGTGGATTAATTTACACCATCTTGGCAAATGTTATTCCTTTAGTTGAACAAGTTTTTGATTATAAAACTACTTAAATTACTAGAATTATAACCAAATTAAAAGATTCAAAAGATAATTTAAACTAGGGTTTGCTTAGTTAGTTAACACCGTTAAAAACTGAATATCCTGAATATCCTATTAATTATGAGAAAACGTAAAATAAAATCAAATTTTAAACGTGCGGCTCGAGCTCGCTGTTGATCGATCGTAAAAGAGAGCTCGCACAGCCTCAATTCGGAATTATTCACTCCCGTGCACCTGTTTCGTTATCGGAATTGTAATAATGACATCCGTACACCAAAACAACTTTTCTTCGTCCATTTTTTTAGTGTAAACAAATAAA
>JAJLZM010000312.1:0-38150 GCA_030572235.1 Ambrosiozyma kamigamensis
TTTTTTTTTTTTTTTTTTTTTTTAATTTTTAATAATTTAATTTAAACAAATAAAACAAATTGAAATGCAAATAACTAATTGTAACGTAAAACACAAATTAACTTGAAAAACGAATTTGAAAAATGACTTGAATATAAATTGGATTGAACTAAACTTAAACTTTGTAGTGAATTGAAAAATTGTAAAATGCAATAATGATAATTTGATAAACTGTGCTCAACTTTATTGATTAAATAAAAATTCGCCCAAATCCAAAGGAGCCCTAATGTACAAGTATGAAGAGTTCTTAGAATAAACCTAATAAAATTCGATTTTTTTTTTTAAACATAAAAAAGCCCCACAGCCGCAAGTAAATGTAGCAAACCTAAAGGGAAAATATGATTTCCTTAGAACATAATCCTCACCTTAGCTCAGTTGGAAGAGCATGGGACTGTAATTAAGTTCATTGTTATCCCAGGGTCTCCGGTTCGATCCCGGAAGGTGAGAATTTATTTTTTTTTTTAATTTTTGTTTCGCTCATATATTTTTTATTTAAAAACAAGAAGAAGATTTTAAGTATACTGTAACCAACAAGGCGATATCTCTGTTTCTTCAGGATTACACCTTATTCAGCAACAACTACAGACTCAAGGAATACTATTTTTTCAATATACTTAGAAATCAAGAAAAATGGCGTTTTTGTTCAAAAGGAATCCTAAAACACCAGCAGAATTTGTGAGAGCTATGAATGATCAAGTCACAAAATTGGAAACAGCCAATGATAAAAGAAAGGTTCAAGATGAAATCACAAGATATTTAATTGGCATTAAATCAATTTTAAATGGTGGTCCTGATGATTCTCTTTCTGGTGAACCACAACCTGATCAATTGGCTCAGCTAGCACATGAAGTTTATACAACAGATTCTCTTTATTTATTGATACAGTACTTAACAAGCATAGAATTTGACTCCAGAAAAATTGTTGTATTATTATTCAACTCGTTGTTAAGACGTAAAATTGCCAATAGATCACCTACTGTTGACTATCTTCTACAGAGGACAAATATACTTATATTACTAATGAGAGGGACAGAAAATCCAGAAATATCTATCCATACTACAAACATGTTAAAGGAGGCTATTAAATACGAACAGGTTGCTAAATTTCTTTTATTTGATCCTTCATTTTGGTACTACTTTGATTATTGTCAATCTGAATCATTTGAAATTTCTGCTGAAGCATTCTCCATATTGATTGATTTATTAACTTTGCATAAGAAAGCAGCATCTGATTTTTTTAACACACATAAAATTAGGTTTATAGATGGTATTAACAGACTAATAACTTCATCCAGTTATGTCACTAAAAGGGGTGCTATCAAGTTATTGTCTGAATTAATCTTATCAAAATCAAATTATTCTTTAATGACAGCTTATGTCAGTTCTCCACACAATCTTAAGATAATAATGATATTACTGGGTGACAAATCAAAAAATATTCAAGTTAATTCTTTCAATGTATTTAAAGTTTTTGTTGCAAATCCTAGAAAAACTAAACCTATTACTGATATATTGATCAAAAATAGAGAGAAACTGTTGACATTTTTAGAAGATTTTAACGTTGATAGAAGACAGAGTGACGATTTTACAGAAGAAAAGAATTTTGTCATTCAGCAAATCCAAGAGTTACCAAAGATAGTTTCAAATTCTCCTTCAGAATTATCTTTATCCCCTTCATCAACTCAAATCCCACCTCAAACAACTGGCAGTAAAGTGTCTGAGTTTCAAAATGATTAATTTTAAGCATCTGCATATTTCTTTACAATACCATATTTAATGTTCATCATAGCTACAATGTATAGTACCATTTTTATATAATTTATTTATGTCATAATTAATATATAACAAACTTGCATATTATTTATTGTTACAAATGCCAATTTGTGTTTTGGGGTTACGTAAAATCCAAGTCTTCGAACTCTTTCAGTCTATTTACGCTAGCCAATGGACCGTTATCATGACTGGAGGATTTGAAAAACATGAACGCAGAGTCATCAGAAGCTTTGGGTATCAATTTTAAATCCTGTGATTCTATTTTTTTTGTATTACCTAAATCTTCCGTTCCAGTAGTCCATTTGAAATCTAATATTTTGTTAGGATAAAAAAATTCACCTTGTACCATTTGGTCCACTACAACATCACCATCATTAATTAAATTGTTTAATAAAGCTTGAATAATCATATAATTCATATTAAATTCTTCACAATTTTGAAGACCCAAAATTGAAGAGCCAGGAAACTCAATTAAGTATCCCAACAACTTTTGGGAAAGAGAGTAAGACGTAACCTTTCTTTTACTAACTATGCAAATCTTTTCTTCAGACTTATCATTAGATATAATTTCTGTTAGTTTTAAATTCAGATCAAGTTTATCAAAAATAGTAACTGCATCAAATAATTCTAAAGGAGATATTAGATTTATACCCCTTGCTTTATTATATATACTGTAGAGCTCATATAGAGTTATTAAACCATTATTCTTATCTAAAATATTTTCTTCTAGAATGAATTCATATATTTGCCTAGATAGTTCGTCAATATATAAATCTGAGTATCCACTTTTATTGGAAACAGATTTATTTTGAGAGCTTTTCTTTAAATTTAACAAGCTACTGATTTTGGTAGAATTTGCATATGACTTCGAGATGTCATCTTTAGTTAAAATATTATCTAATATCTTTATTGAAGCTTTTGAATTTTGTAACAAATGTATATTTTCATCGATTTGATTTGTAGATCGCTGACTTGTATTCATTAACACATGTTGGTAGGAACGGCCTAGTTTAATCAACTCCTTTCCCTTGGCCATTAAATTTTCCAAATCTTCCAAGGAGTTATTCAACAACACAGAAGTTTCTTGTTTCTTTCTAAAATTGTTGACCTGTAGTCCATGAATACCAACACTTTGAGGAGTTTCATCTTTAACTATATTACTTGAGAATCTTTCACCAATATCTTTAGCCGTTAAATCAGAGGAATCTAAGTTAGAGAGTTTAATTGCACCTTTATTAGCCCCATTAATTTCCTGAACATCATTCCATTCAGCTAGTTCAATAGTATCTCGGAATTTATCAAACAAGACCTTGGAGCCACCACTTCTAAAGCTTAATTTTATGACGTTTTCATTAATAGGCCCTGAATATACCTCTGATTTAAATTCTAGGGGAAGGTCTAATTTATTTTCATTTGTTTCTTCTATTGTTTTTAGTAAATTAGAAGGTAAATTAGTAGCAACTAATCGTGCTCCACACATTTCACACTGAATCATGGATGGGTGATTAATAAAGGTACAAACAGGGCACTGTGATCCATCAAAAGTTAACAAATCTACCTCTTTCTTCTCAACATCATCTTGATCTTCTTTTAACAATTTGTCAATTAGCTGTTTCTCTGCTCTTACACCACATGAATTACAAATAGGAAGAACATCATCGCCTAGCATCAAAGCTTTTGCTTTTTTTGATTTTAAAATATTTGAAAAATAACATATTGGACAGACCCAATTAATATCATGAGCTATTGACGTTATTGTCCGATCAATTATCGTATCAACATCTATTGTGTTTTCTCTAAGATGCAATATGATTTTAGGACTAGACTTCAGAAAACCTGAATAAAATTCCACATTTTTAATCAGAAGTAGACTTATACTGATAGCTGGAAATTGAACACCTTTCAAATCATTACATACATATATAGCTCTCTTTGAAGTCAAATAAACACGACCATTTTGATAATCCAAAAGTTTTAAATCGTCTTGATAAATTCCTATGTTGTCTTGGATGGCAATTTCTCTCTCTTTCTTTTCTAGTATAGGACGCCCACTCATAGAGAGCCTGGCTTCTTTCCACTTAGATGAGCTGATATAGGATGTCATTTATACAGGTATAATGCTTGTGTGGATAATAATGATTGATTGTACAGTACAGTGCTGTATTTGCATGTGCTTTGTTAATTTGTATCTATCGTGAGTATGATCTAGTAAATTCAATATCAAAAAAGTTGAATATATAATAAGATGACGATAAACAAATTATGACTTCTTGAAAGGAAATCAAGAGGTAGTTGTTTGTTCTGTTTAATTGTTTTTAATTGTTTTGTTTATTTTATTTTTTATATGCGACTAATGCGAGGCTTGCTTACGAGTTCTCAGCTCAGTGAGCTTCAGAAAAAAATAAAAATAAGTACAAGTTTAATTTATGAGTGTATATAACGAATTAAATTATAATTATCAATTAAAGTAATAAAAGTTTAAAAAACTCAACATAGAGTATCTAGTAAGGTAAATAAGTTGCTCAATTCCCTCAGACCAGCAAAAGTTTCATTTTTATTTTCATAACTAGAAGACAGTTTATTATCCTTAGTAACTTGTTCTTTCAAGTTTTTCATTTTATCTTCAATGATTATCTCCCTTTTCAAGACTGCAGTGATTACTCCAGAAAAATGATGTTTGATATCAGATGCTTGGCTTAAGCTTGTTTCATTTTGGGGACCTAAGGAAATAACTATAGTGTTGATCAATTGAAAAACTGGAATGAATATTTCATAGTAAGAAATATGATCAGATGAATTATTATCGGAACTAGTTTCAGGAACAGTCAAGGATAATGGAGTATCTAAAGAAATATTCATCTTGACAAAATTTTCAGTTCTATCGGCAGAAAATGAATATTCTTCAAGACTTAAATCAAATCCTAAATCAGCATCAACATTCAAGAATTTACAATCTTTGATAACTTTGAAAATATCACAATTTAATAGTTGATGTGCACCAAATCTTGCTTGACTCAATCTAATCAAAAAATAAATACAAGTCTTGAAAGCAGTTAATTCATAAAGAAGAGCATGCAATGTAACACCTTTTTTACCACCTTCAAGGCATGATCTAAACATTTCATCGGCTGATTTCAACTTTTGTACCAATTGTAACAAATAATTGCTCTTACACATAACATCTAGTATGAAATTACCTTCTGTATTAGCACCATGAACCAATGACATCACTTTCAATAAGGACTCTAGAAATATTAAAGCTGTTATTCTGCATGGACCATCACCAACAAGTGAATCATTACAAACAACACCAAGTAAAATTTGATCCATTGAACGAACATAAATCATTAAATCAGTAATAACATCCTTGTTGATTATCGTTTGCTGAAGATAATTATTAGCAAGGACATATAGATCAGACCTTATAGAAGGGGTGGATTGAGGAGAAACAATACCCAAAATACATGCTGAAAATAGAGGAAATAATCTAGTTGAGTCAAGGGCAGCACTGGTTTCACGTTCAATAGCTGTTGTAAACATGTGATATCTATCTTTTTCATAAATATGGAAAAGGGAAACACATAAAGAAATTAGGTCTTCTGAACAAGAAACATCCGTCTTAATAAAATCATTAATCTTGGGAATAACATATTGGAAGACTTCTAAAATAAAGTTAGTTCTTTCAGCAGGCTCAAACGACCCATCCGTGACAATAATCTGAACTAATACTACCCATGAATGTAAAAATTGAAAATATGAGGTTTTTAAAAGATCAAAAGTAATAGTGTTGGTTAATATCTTTTTTAAATTAATTGTTTCAACATTAAATAAAGCAAAATTTTCTGATATCTCTGAAGCACGAAGAAGGCCAAGAGCTTGCGATTCTTTTGCAAACAAATTAGTCAAATCATCAACAATAGTCATATCAAAAGTTGATTCTTCATTTTGGTTTTCCAACGGATCTGTTTTCTCTTTAATTCTTTCTAAAATATATTCAAAATCAAAATTAGAGAATAGCTGATCAGCCTTCTCAATCATATTCTTTGGCATAAACTCTAAAACATCCAATAATTCTAAGACCTTTGGAGCACCACTAACATAATCATTATTTCTTATCAAACCTTCAAAATAATTTTTGATCAAAGATATAGAGCCACTTCGTGAACCTGTATGAACCTCTAATGCAATCATTTGTAACATTAAATTTCTATAATTTATGAAATCGATTAAAGTTAGAGCACTTTCTCCAACTGTAGAAAATTTATTATTAGTAGAAAAGTTACCATTGAATTTCTTGCCATTCCAATAGGTGGTACCAACGTAAACCTTTCTTGAGGATTTTAACAAATACATAAAAATATTCAAATTTGACTTTAATTTATAGTTTCTGAGAAATTTTAACAATTTTGGACCAGTAAGAGATGATTTACATAGCTTGAGTAAAAGTTGGAGAATTAGTGAACTAACTCTAACGGGAGCATATAGAATATTCGAACTATCACACACAGCATCCAATGTATCTAATAAAACAGAAATAAGAGTCACTAATAAAGATCTAGATGAATTAATAGTACCTTCTTCATTACCAAAATCCATATTCTTTGTATTATAGCCTAATAAGAAGTGAGAAATATTTGGAGAGAAGGCGTCATTGTCCAAAGTGCTTATAAGCATATTTAATAATTTAATCTTGATGCTAACTGAGCTTGGTTCAGAAATAGGAGCTTCAAACTGATCTATGAAAGCATACCTAATTCTTGAGGATTCATCAACAGTTTCTAACATGGTCAATAATCTATTCTTGCTTAGCAAATTATTATCTAAATTGGATTGAATACCAGTAAAAACGTGTGAATTAATAATTCGTGAAAACAACAGAAGGGAAACATGCGCCAATTTCAAATTAGTGGATCCAACATAAAGTGAAATATGAGCAACAAATGGAAGATGAAGTAAAAGAATATCAAAAAACGAAGAGAACCCAGAAGTACCAACATCATAAGGCATGTAAAATGGATTATCAGGAAGAACAACAATAGATAATAATTCATCAACATAAAATTTTTCTCTTTCTAAAACCATATCAATTATATCTAATGATTTTTTAACAATAATGGAATTCTTAGAAGTTGGAGGTAATTCGTTCAATTTATCAATACCAAGTGAAGCAATATCAAAGAGCGCATTATGCACATTTGGAACATACATGAAATTCAATACAGCCGAACCAGGGTTGGATTGTAAGTACTGAATAATGCTCTTGTTAGCAGTAATATTATCCAAGTCTTTTAACTGGCATGCAGTACCATTCATAACTAGATTAGGATCTAATTGTTGTAAACATCTTTCCCATAGAATCAAAATTGTTAAAATTAATGAAGTTTTTTGATCATTAGAAATGTCATTTCTGTTAGCTCTGACAAATACCTCAGTTGA
This sequence comes from Ambrosiozyma kamigamensis, assembly GCA_030572235.1. Lineage (NCBI taxonomy): Eukaryota > Fungi > Ascomycota > Pichiomycetes > Pichiales > Pichiaceae > Ambrosiozyma > Ambrosiozyma kamigamensis. Next base: position 7,249 of record JAJLZM010000312.1, read on the forward strand.
CAAGTACTCCAAATAAATCCATATACCTTGTTTTCTATTTCTTGAACCTAAATCAATTGGATAAGGGATATTAAAAGGATCAAATGGCCTCTTTAAATTATTAATAGGATTTAGTAATTCAGAAACCAAACAAGTGAAACCATTGATCTCAGCAAAAGATTTTAATGAAAGTTGAAACACATCCTTTAATGGAATATTTCTAGTCGTCTTACCAGAAAATTGACCAAAAATCCAATCATCTATTATTGTCCATACTTTTTTTCTATCATCATAATCATCATTAACTAATGAACTTAAAACAATGAGAGCTTGACCAGCTAATGGGGTTGAGTTTTTCAAAAATTCAGTTAAAATTGTTAATAATTGATAATTATCACTCTTGAGTAATTCATTTTTTGCCTTAGTACTATTTCTTGCAACTTCAGATATTACCTGAAAAAATCCAGATATGAATATAATTGAATCTTCTCCTAACTGAGGGATTGGCAACTCTTCTAAACCATTTAAACGAAATGTGGCAGACGATGATAAAGAGTCTAGTTTAGAGAGCTCAGGTTTAGAAGACAACGAAGAGTTGTAGTAATTTAAAGATGAGTATATAGTAGACCAACTAACTGAAGAATATTTATTGATCAAAGAAGATGATGTTGATGATTGTTCGTTAGACGTATTGGTGATTTGTAAAAAATTGAATGTATGAATAGCATTTCTGTCACCAGTTGCAAGAGCAGATAAAACTAAACAAAATGTAGAAATGATTAAGGGAGAATTACATCGTGAAGCCCATTGAAGAAATCCATATGATGTTGAAGTTTTATCAGACCAAAATTCAGAAGCTAATTCTTCTCTTGAAGCATACAAATAAAATATAGACAAATAAAATCTTTCCAATTCAGCATTTTCAGCCAATGCTTCCAGATCAAAGTCTTCACCGGAAAGAAGAAGGTCCTCTTCCATGTCTCTCAAATATGTTAAAATAAAAGCAGCATTCAAAATAAACGAATGGACAAATGAACTTAATATTGGAGCACAAAATTCAATGAAATGACTTTCAAGGGAAATTGGTCTAGAAGAAGTGTATATTTTTTGAACTTGATTTTCATCAACAGAAGAACCATTCAATCTTTGTTGTTGTAAAGCACGTTTTAGTTCACCGGTAGCAACTTCATCGATGTCCATAAGTCTGTTAGCAGTCATTCTAGGAATGTGTTGTTGAAGAAATGGCCTGAAATCATAAAAAAGTTGAATTCTACTGTCAACTGAAGTAGAAACTAATGAAATATCGGATGTAATTGATAAAAACTGTTCTAAAGATCCTAAGGTGAATGTTTTTCTCATTGGTTCATCAACATTAGTAGCAAAGTCATATTCCTTAGTTCTATTTTCATTGTCTTTGCACCATTCAATAAAATTTGTTAAAAAAACAAGAATTAAAAGAGCTTTAACTGGAGTATCAGCTAATTTGTCCATTTTGTTATTAATGTCATCCATGAATTGCTTATGGATCAATTTAACATCACCTTCAGGTAATGATTGAAGATTTGATAAGTACTGAAATGCAGAAGGTATAAAAGCCATAATGAAAAGATCATCCGGTTGAAAAGCAGAAAAATGGTTCATTATCTCATTAAACTCAGTAATTTTCAGGGATTTTTGAACAACATAACCTGATAATAATTGACCTAATATTTGATATTCTTTGAATAAGGAATCACGTCTATAATCAACAGACTTAACAAAATTTAAATTTTTATCGGTATTTAAAATCTTTGCTCTTTCAATCAATTGTTTGATAGATTCTAATTCTGATTCAATTGATTTAAAACTTTCAAGAATATTTTTTGTTAGATAATTTTCCGAGTTGATTAAATGTTTGCAAATAGGAGAACCAGTACAAACATAATATGTAACAATTTGTAGGATATATTGTCTTCTATTATAATATGCTGCTTTTGCCGAATCTATTAGACTGATACCTATGTTTTGGAATTCATTTGAGGTAACAAAATATAATAATTGAGCAGATACAACTTCATCTAGATTTAAATCATCTGAAAGTTTGATAGCATCTAATTTGAATTGCTCATTCAATTCATACTCTAAACCATCTTGAAAAACAACTTTACCTGATTCCACATTTTTTCTACTGGCTTCATTTTTTTTGGGATGTAAAATTAAATTTGATAGATCATCTTTGATCAAATTAACTTGAGAGTCTTGATCTTCCGAACCTGCTTGAATGCTTTCGTAAAGATGCACAAATGGAGATGGCGACCAATTGTAAGCCATTTATATAAAAAATAAGGGATCCAGGCGTGTGAAGTAGACTTTAAGAGCTGGGTGAAGACAGATTATAACAAGGTTGAAGTTGTTTGTTTACTCTCTGGAAAAAAAACAAAAAAATGAATTTGTGTACCGCCACACTGCGGACACTGCGCCTCATGTCTTGACCACAAAGGTTTACACGTTATATACAATTGCAACTTTATGTATTTATGTAGCTTTCATAACAGGGAGACCTTATCATAACAAATGTCTTTGAAGTTTTCAGATGATATGTTGCCACTGCTTGACTTGAATCATCCCCTTAATTGGTGTTCTCCCACAAAAAGGATATATGGATCACAAGATGTAAACTCTTTTCAAAACTCAATTACAATTCATAGAATCAAAGCAACCATTTTTCTAATATGCTCTAAAGTCAGTTTAACTTATGTTCCTGATAACATCCTGAATGATAAATTGGTTAATTTTGAAAATAATGAGCCAAAAAAATCTCACCTACTTACGAATAGCATTAATCAAAATAATAACAACACTTCAAAGAATTTGATAGACATATTAACTCCACCTTCTGGACAAGATAGCCCATTATCTTCTTCCGTTCAATCAGTTCTCAATTTGATTGAAAGTCTAGAACAATTGATAAAAGATACTCCACCGTTTCCAGGTGAAAGAAGATATGGTAATATGGCATGTCGAGATTGGCATGATAAGTTAACAGCTAAAATTGATGATTTACTTGGAAAAGAAATAAAACCATTTTTTAAATCGAAGGCAAATTCCCAATATGATGGATTTATTAAAGAAGTGAAATATTATTTTCTTGGGGCTTTTGGTTCCAGAGAAAGATTGGATTTTGGAACAGGTCATGAATTATCTTTTGTTGCATTTATTTCAAGTTTATTAATGTGTGGAGTCCTAGAAATAAATGAAATGACGGGTACAGACTATTTAATTATATTTGCAAAGTATTATGATTTAATGAAAAATTTAATTTTAACTTATACTTTAGAGCCAGCTGGATCACATGGTGTTTGGGGTTTAGATGATCATTTTCATTTTATTTATATTTTAGGTGCTGCTCAACTGGTTGATTTTTCAAATTTAGATTCTGAAAAGAGTATTGATTCTAGAGTTTTAAATCATAGAATTGGGTTAACTCCTTCCTCAGTATTTAATTCTAATACCTTAATAAAGCAACGCTCAAAGAATTTGTTTTTCAACGCTATTTCATTTATTAAAAAGGTTAAAACAGGATCATTTAATGAGCACTCTCCATTATTATTTGATATTTGTACAACTAAAAGCTGGGAAAAGATATCCAAAGGAATGATCAAAATGTATTATGGAGAAGTTTTATCCAAATTTCCAGTCGTTCAACACTTTTATTTTGGTAATATATTATTTCCATGGGTGAATATGGAAACAAATGCACCACTACCGGAAACAATTCCAGACGATGAACCTGTTAAGAATGAATCCACTGAATCACATCATCGTAGTGAAGCTGAAATGGCTATGAACTCTTTGTATCAAAGAAGAGAAACTGAATTAGCAAAACTAATTGATAATAGAAAGGTCTCAGGGGTTTCTGGATTAAGAAAAGGACCAGATCAGCTTAGTAACGGAAGAGAAATAAACACCACAAAAGCTCCATGGAGTAATACTACACCTGCACCATGGGGTAAGACTAATATTTCAACTACAAAGGTTCCATGGGCTAAGACTAATATTCCTGCTACAAAAGTTCCATGGGCCAAGGTTGAATCTCCATCTTCTGTTTCATTGGAAAAGAAATAAATAGCTATATTTTCTACGTCACTTTAAATTAATTGATAGTGTTTTGAATAAAACATGTTTCTATTTTTTTTTTGTTTAATAAAATTGATTAACAATAGTAAAGTAAATACATACTATAGTATACTTCGATCTTTATTAGAGAAAAATAGACACATTAATGTTATTTTAATATACGTAGCAATTAAGTAAGGATAATGTATACACGAATTAAATTAATTTTTGATTAATTAGGATGGAAATCATGGAACCATGGTCCCATATACATATTAAAAGATTGAAGTTGTGAATTGATTTTTAGAATGAATTACACTATTTTGTTATAAATATCAAGTATTAACTAAACTTGTACAAATTAAATAAATTAACTCAATCAGGACTTACCAGTACCAAATGCTTTATCAAATTCTGTGAAAACAAATCTATATCTCACGTCACCCTGATGTGCTCTGGTTAATGCAACATTACAACCTTCTTCAGAGATTGGAATCTCCTCTATCCATGGCCTAATATTATGTTGAACAGCAAGGGAAAAACAATCAATCATCTCTTGTCTACTTCCCAAAGCAGATGAACATAATGAAGCTCCATTTGTAAAGAATGTAAAAGGACTTAAATTAGAATATTTTTCATCTACACTTGGTAAACCAACAGAAACAAATCTACCTTCAACTTTCAAAATTGAAATAAAAGCATCTATATCAAGGCCAGAAAGACCAATTGCACAATTCAAAATAACATCAAATTGATCGAAATGCTCTTTTTCCCAACCTTTTTCAGAAGTAGCAACGAAACCTTTTGCACCCAATTGAAAAGCTTGATCTTTCTTTCTATCAGTTCTTGAAAAGACATAAGCGTCAGCTCCTAATGCTTTAGTAATTTGAACTGCAAGATGTCCCAAACCACCAAGTCCTAAAATAGCAACTTTTGGAACTTTTCCATTAGGTAATTTTGGAATATATCTGACCAAAGGAGAGTAAACAGTTAAACCAGCACAACACAAAGAGGCTGCTTCAGTTGATTTAATTTCTTTTGGAATTGGGAAAACCATGTAATCTTGACATCTAACATGAGAAGCATAACCACCTTGAGAAACATAGCCATCTTCATAGACCCCATCATAAGTAGTGACACCTTTGGCACAATATTGTTCATTATTATGGTTACATCTATTACAATCTAGACAAGCATAAGCTTGAGCACCCAAACCAACTCTATCACCTAACTTATGTAATGAAACTTTGCTTCCAACTTTGACAACTTTACCAATGATTTCATGACCAACAATTTGAGGCAAGGTAATTTTACCCCAACCTTCTCCTCCCATAGCAGTCATAATATCAGAACCACATAACCCACAACATTCAATTTCAATATCAATATCATGTTCTCCAAAATTCTTTGGTTTAAATTTGATATATTTTGGTTTATTCCATTCATTGGTATCTAACACAGCAAAACCTGCAAATTCATCTGGATAGTTAACCTTAGTCATTCTTTGCAATTGCTACCTGAGAAGAAGAATTGAATTCTGTATATGGATTAAGGATGAAAGAAAAGGAAAACAGAAAATATTTAAATATAGGATATTGATTAATTTGTTGTATCGTTAACGGAACTTTGTTCTTGATTCTTGAACGGCGAACGCATTGTCTTCCCATTTTAGGAATTACCAGCCGACGCTCCATCAGATAAGAGAGATCCAGAATCAAGAAACTGATTCAAGTATATGTTTTCACTTTAATTAATTAGTATCTTTTTTAGTTTTAAATTTTTAATACGTATATAGGTATATACTTAACAAACAAATCAACAACTGAACAATTCAAATACGTGCAGAAAGAAGAGTTGAATCAAACGGAGGTTAAGACAGCCCTCAGAATAGGGTTCCGAAAGGAAAACTCGAATTCTTCTTCTCATCAACCAGACTTTATTGAATGTATTTTCTTCTTAAATTTATATTTATAATATCAAGTTCTCAATTACTTGAAATCTAGCTTAACAACAATAAATACTAGTAAATAGACACAAATTAAAAAAATTTATAATAAATTCAAAAAAAATGATTCAAGCCGCACACAAAAATATTTATTTTTATTTTTATTTTTTAAATTTTTTTTTTATTTTTTTTTTATTTTTATTGTACGTAATTTCAAAATGTAAAAAGTGTATTTTTTTATAACTCTTTTTATACTCGATTCACCTGTCATGAATTTTACTGTATGTCATTATCATTATCAAAGATTACCAAAGATTATACCAACAATTTCTCATTTACTAACCTTACATATAGAGTATGGATCAAATAAAACTTCCCAGTATTAACATAGTTCTTCCCCCAAATGTCCCTGAACCTCTTCCAAATATAGATATAGTATTGAAACCAGATACTAATCCTGCATATTTGTTACCACAACCAGTTATTCAACACCATCATCATCATGGTCCTAATTCACAAAATGGTCTAGATATTAACACTAATGATATTATTTCAACTTCAAATGTTTTACCTTACACCAGTTTGAGTCTTAATAAACAAAGAAATTATATAGAGGTTGAAGTTCTAGATCAATTAGAAAAGACACACAAGAATATTAAGCCTGAAAGAAAAGAAGACTCTTCATTTGTTTTAAGCTCGGAAAATACTAGTTTAGTTGAGGATGATTCAAATTCAACCCAAGATTTTGATGAAAAATCTGCCTTTAATAATTCATCTAGTAAAAGTCCTCAATCTACCTCTGAATTTCAGAAAATTCAATTGACTCCTCTCAATATTAAACAGCAACAACAAAAGAGAAAAAGAGGTAGACCTAGAAAATACCCACTTACTACCTTTTCCACATCGAATAATATTTCAGTTAATTCAAAATCGCCATCACCATCACTTACTTCACCCTCTCTACCTGAATCAAAATTAAATACTGCAAATCAACTTCTTTCCTTACAAGAACCATTTACAAAACATTCTCTACCTTCAAGTGACCCTAATAAGTTAACAAATCGTGGAATAGTGAAAAGAAAAAGAGGTAGACCAAGATTACCACCATTAGAAGAAAGAGAGAAATCTAAATATGTTAAAAAGTCTTCCAAATTATCCTCAAATAAAATAGATTTGGGTAGTATGATTATTCAACAATTTCCTTAACCCTGTCACACTATGTTTATAAAAATGTATTATTTCATGTAATAAATTTTTTCAGATACACCTTTGTATTTGTTACTTTTTTGCTTTCTTTACCTTTACTATCTGTTCAAAGTATTTTTATTTTATGTTCTGTATATGTATTAAATAGAAAACTAAACTTATTTATTATTCTTTAATTAAATTAAACTTAATCTATTATTCTTAATTGCTCTCATTATATAAAAGAAAACCTAAAAATACAAACAAAACACAAATATAGAAAAACAAATGCAAAAAATAAATAAATTAAATAACATTAAAATTAAAAACAAATAATGTAAAGAAATCAATTAATTGCTAACATAATCATCTGGGACAATTACGTTAGCCTTAACATAGTCTCTATCATCATTTGATAGCTTATTCACATCATTATTAGCCTCTATCATATCATTGAGATTCTTACAATTATCACCTGAAATAAAATCATAATAATTGAAATCTTTTTTAGTTTCATCAGAATGGTCAACTAGTACACTCTTTTTTTTATCTCTGGTTTTAATGCCATACATTGGGGTATCATTTAGAAGAAAATTCATACTAGGTAATTTATTTAACTCATTTGACGCATTTCCAGGATCAGCCCCATCTCTTATTAATTTTGATTTAAGTATTTTAAGTTGCGGAGATGAAAGAATTCCTTCTTTTTTAGTAAATTGATCAGGATAAATATCACAGTCTTTCGAAGCATTGACGTTATTTTTAATAGGAGTATTATTATCATAATCATCATCATCACTAAAAGATATATCCTCAACTTCATCCAAGATTTTAGCTAAATCTTCTTTTTTTGAACTTTGTTTATTGAACTTGATAGAAGAGGAGGAACCTTTTTTGGAAGAGAAAGATTCTACAGGAAGGGATGGCTTCTGTGTAGATGTAGTAAGATATCCATCTTTCTTTGATGATAGCATATGATAGTCTCTGGTCATGTTGAAATTTCTAGTGTCGTTATCCTTTATTTGTGAAGGTCTTCTCTTGGAAACACCTAATGTTCTTTTTTTTGAAGTAGTTAAAGTAATGGACGGATTTACAACTAATGAATCTCTCACTGCTGGTCTCCTTTGAATATCAACCTTTTCTGATTTGGAATTAAGGGTTCTTCGTGTAGGAAAAATAATTGGTTTAACACTATCAAAATCGTCATCTGAATTATTTAGATCAATTCCAAGATCATCAACCTTACTCTTTGGTTTTCCTTCATCCTTTTCTTTTGGCTTTTCAACTTGAAATAACTCGTCGGATATGTCACTAAGCATATCTTCATCACTATCGGATATAATAATTTTATCTTTTTGTTTTGGAATTTGAGTAGAAGGAGGAGTAATTCTAAACTTTGGTTTATCTTTTCCTTTTTTAAAACTAGGCAAATCGTTATCACTGAATTCATCATCTTGTTCATCAGTTAAATCAATGGTTGAAACCTTTTTCTTTACGGCATTCATGTAACTCATAGGAATTTCATCATCACTGAATTCATCTTCACTTAAATTAACATTCGAAACATTCGAAACATTCTTTTTTTCTATGCATGATGTATCATTTTTCTTAGTAGGAATAATATCATCATCATCGCTGAATGCAAATTCATCATCACTAATACATCCATATTTAGTTTCAAGAACTTGAATTGAATCCGTTTTCTTTGCTTTGGCACTAACAGATCTAGAAGCTAAAACTATATCATCTTCACTATCACTTTCAGAATCAATTACTATTGAAGTTTTCTGTTTATTACTAGCAACATTGGTACCACTTAGTTCAGCATTAATATCAATATCATCATCAGAAGAAGAATCATCACCAAAATTCAATTTATCGCCAAGTCTAAGAGGCTTCTTTTTCTTATGTTCCACTTCATTCTCAACAATATCAACTTTTCGTTTCTTATTTCCAATATCTTCAGAAAGGGGTTTATCAGAACCCTTTACCTTAACCATTTGACTAACTTTTTTAAATCCAGTCTCAACATTGTCTGGCATGTTAAATCTTCTCTGAATTTTTTCTTTCTTCTTGGGTTTATTTGCTGTCTTTGTAGTTGATTTTTTAGCTTTCTTACCATTGGTAGCTTTAGCCATTAATTTCAAGAAAGCATCCGAGCTTTCATTTCTGTTCTTTATCAAAGATGCACTTTCATCTGGAATTTCAATTTCTTGATAGTCAACTTTAGGATCACAAGTTGCTGGTAATATCCTATCACTTTTGATTAAATTAAACTGATTGCTTGAACGTAGTTCTTCTTGAATAAATTGATAATTATCCATAGCTTTTTCAAACTTATCTCTTTCATTAGATGAAAACAGTAGAATAACCTTACCATTTCTTTTTCTACCTGTTCTACCCATTCTTTGAATATTCTTAATTGGTGAAGAAGTGGAATCAAAACAAACAATTAAATCAACTTCACCAATATCTAAACCTTCTTCACCAATTGACGTAGCAACTAAAATATTGAATTTACCTTTCTTAAACTCCTCAATTAATTGTTTTTGTAAGTTTTGGTTCATACCTTTTAGTTGAGCCATTTCTGAAGTAGTTGCATGTTCACTTGAAGGTCTTGGTTGAGGTGTATTGGTATCTTTCTTCTTCTTTTTACCTTTACTAAGAAATTTCTGCTCATCAAATTTTTCTTTCTCTTTAGCTTGACCAATAAAAATATGGGGTCTCAAAGTATTTGGCAGTTTATAATAACTATTGGCAGATGCAATGCAATTCACTAATTCCAGAGCATTTTCCCTGAATTCTGTAAACACAATAACTGAAGAATTCCCATCATGTTCCTTGAAAAATTCAATTAATTCTTCTACAAGATATTTTAATTTAGAATGAGAAAACATACCTTTAACAGTCTCACCTTTCGAAGATTTCTTATCATCATCCTCTATTAATTTTTCAACATTTCTCTTCATTAGTTTAATGTTTTCATCATAATAAAACGAGGCAGCAATTTTATTAGTAGATTTTTTATTTTCATATTTTGTTGTGAATTCTTTCAGTTTTTCTTTGAAGTAAGCATAAAAAGTTTTGATTCCATAGATATTTAGTCTTCTCAAGAATTGTCCAACCGTACCAAGTAATTGTAACCTAAAATAATATGTCCATTTCAAACCTTCAGGTAAACTTGGATTTTTGATGACTTTCTGTGATTTCTCCATAGCAACAAAATGATTAATTTTTGCAGGATCAGTAATATCATAAATGCCTGCTGAATTTGCAACTTTTAAAACAGGTAAAATTGCATTTGAAATTAATTCAACTATGTTTTCAATCTCTAAGTTTATTTCACAATCTAATTTTAACACTTCTTTTTCTTTAATATATTTCTTAATATCACTATTAGCTTCAGTTCTCATTTCAATTCTAGATATACTTAAACTATTGATAATTTCTTGAATTGATTCAATTGTTGCACCAGGTGTAGCAGTTAATGCTAAAATTCTGTAACTTGTATTAAACTTGGTAATATATTGAGCAACATTAACATATGCATAATGACCTCTAGCTCTATGAGCTTCATCAATAACTATACAAACGATCAATTTAGGATCAACTAAACCATTTTTTAGATCATTATCAACAACTTGTGGAGTTGCAAAAAAAACTCTTTTGGAATTCCAAGTATCAGCTCTATTTCTTTTAGTTTTATCCAATAAGATGGCAATATCATCAGTTGAAATACCTGTAATACTAATGAAAGCTTTGATTTGTTGTGCAACTAATGGTTTAGTTGGAGCCATAAAAATAATTTTTGAATTTTTTGTCCATCTATAAAAATTCAACATGACGGTAGAAGCTATAAATGTTTTACCTAAACCTGTAGGTAACGAACATAACAAATTTTGAAATAATGCTTTTGAAACAATATCAAATTGATAGTCTCTCATTTCCATATTTATTGGATAAACATATGTATTAGTATTGCTATAATCAAAAGTATGATGGGAAGCACTGAAAGACACGTTAGTTTCTCTAATTTCTTCATACTCTATATCTGATCCTACTGTTCTTATTCCTCCTGTATTCGATATTCTTGATTGACCTGACTTTGTAATTGTAAATGATTTATTAATGGCACTTGTATTACTACTTGAATTTTCTTGATGTTTATGCAGATGATCCTTTTTGTGTTTGAGGTCCGAAAGAAGCAATGAAATATCATCTTCATCATCAGAAAACTCATCTGATGACATTGTGAATTTGTGACTGCAGTTAAAGTCTGATTTTGATCAAATTTAATGAGTTAATGAGTTAATGTGATGAAGTTAGACTTTATTATTGTTTTTTTTTTGTTACGCGTGAAAGTCATTTCGAATTTTCGATGATTGAAAAGCATTATTTTTATTAAGAAATCAAAATCAAAGAAATAAAGAAGCAAACCTAACTTGGAGAAGGGTATGGGGTAAGAAGAAATTAAAAATTAGGTGAATGAAATCATTGAAAGACATAAGTGAAGAAGCCCTATATATAAAGAAAAAAAAAACTGTAAACAACTAAAACGTTGAATTGCAAAGTTAAAATAAAATTGAAAACCAGACTTTTTATAAAAGAAAATAATTTGAAAAAAAGAACAACGGGGGAAAAACTATGGTAACAAAGAAACTAGTAAATCACAAAAATTAAAGAGGTACTTAAAAAGATAAAAGCAGTAAAAAAAATTAGAAAGATAAATCATTAACAAATATTAATTAAAATGTCAGTATATTAAGAAAAAAAGTAAGCCAAACTCAAAATGAATAAGGAAATAAAAAGAGAATAGCCATATAATTATATATATTATTTTTATTATGAGCATTAATTTATAGGAAAAGTAAATTAAGCAAAATCAAGTAACCAATATCACTTATAAAAGATTTTGGAAATCTTGTTTGTGATGATACTATATGCAATTTTCATATGAATCATATATAATAAATATGATGTGTGATTTCTTTTATTTTGATTTCCTTAAATAATCCAGAAAGTATAACTGTTTTCAAAACAAGAAAAAAATTTCAAGTGGAAAACAAAAAGCCCCCAAAACAATTAGAAACTCCTAAAACAGAGTATACTAATAACAAGAATTGAATATTATGCAACCAAAAGAAAGAAAAAACTTTAAACATCAAACTTCAACCAATCTAAATCATCCATGTCTATATCAGTGGCAGTAGTGGATGCTTTATCTTCAGAAGAAATAGAAGAAGCAGACAACATATTTGATGAAGAATTTATAACACCTTTACTTAAGTTCGACATTCTATTTTGAGGTGGTTGTTGTCTGTATATATTTGAAGTTGCAGATGGCGATATTCCATTACCAATATTAATCTTATTAAATCCGTTAAGTTGTTGTAAAGGTAGTTGTTGCTGTTGCTGTTGTTGTTGTTGTTGTGATTGTGGAAAATGTATGAAGGATCCATTAGCTATAGGTTGAGAAGAAGATAATTGAGAGGTGGCTGAAGCAGAAAATGATAATCCTCTTTTACTGTTAATATCTTGGTACAAATTATAAGAAGACATAGACGTAAATGAACCTTGCTTTTGTGCTAATAAAGAATTTGTAACAGGCGATGCAATAGAGAACATTGGCGAATGAGCACTTGGTGAACTAAAATTATTATTACTGTTATTCATAGCCATTGGAGATGAAGGTTGAGAATAATTGCTGCTGGCTAAATTTAATCTTGATTTTCTTCTTTTTGTTTGTGGAATGTCTTGAGGTTGAGAAGTCGAACTGAAATAGTGTTGATTAATTGGAGATGATCCAATAGAGTTTAAAGGAGTTGTTGGGGTAGTTGCTAATGGAGTTCCAGGATTTGATGGTTTAGGTAAAATCAGTACATTCTTGGGTCTTTGAACAATAGGAGCATGATTTGGATAACTTTGTGGATAATATGGACTATTTGCACTACTAATTGGTTGAAATTGAGGTTGTCTAAATTGAAAAGAAGGATTGTGTAATTGAGTAGAAGAATTATTATTGGATCCACCAATAACTGATGATTGTCTTTTAGAATTTCTCTTTTTGATTATATCAGTTTTTAAAGATAAAGGTCTCATGGTACCATGCAATTTTTGAAACAAACCACAGGCATTACATAAAGTATTACCCTGAGAGTCTCTTCTCCATAAAGGAGTCTTGGTAGTACCACAATTTGTACATTTTGAGAGAGGTTTAGAAGAACCTGAAGATTGAGTTGGAGCAGAGCAAGAAAGTTGTTTAGGTATTTGTTGTTCTTTTGAGGGTGAAACTTCAGAAGGTGATTTTCTTTGAGTTGGAGGGGCAATTTCAACTGGTTTTGTTGGAGAGACAGATTGAATAGAAACTGGACTAGTTTTCAGCTGTAGACTATTATCATTATTGTTATTATAATTACTCTTTTCACGATGTAACTTTTTCATATATTCAAAATCGCATTCAGTATTTAAAAACTTATCGTTTGATAAATCCAATAAATCAGAAATATTCAACTGTAAATCATCAGCTATATTATTGGATTTGATGTTAGGTAAACTATTTGAAACACTATTTGGACTATCTGAACAAACAGAGACAGGAGTTATGCTTGTATTGTTATTATTTGATGAATTGCTGGAGTTGGAACCCAATGACGACGTCGTGTTTGTATCTCCTGGAGGTGTTATGAGGCTTGAATTGTTAAGATTCTTCAATGAATTCAAGAAGTTAGGAGAAGTTGAGTTGGTAAAGGGGGTTAGAATACCATCTTCACCACTATTGAAGTCCAAAGTTGAGGAGTTAAGGTTATGAAGCATTTGGTTTTTGTATTTGTCTGTTTGAATTTTTTTTGACTCTTCTCTAATAGTTCTGTTCTGTATTCTAGGGTATAGAGGGAGAAGATTTTTGGCATTTGAATATATTTCCCATATAGAGCAGTTCTCCATATTTTCTTGCTGTTGAAAAGGAGTATTCATTGTGGAATATGGAGGGAATTAAGGCAGTAAGTGTAGAAAGTGTAGAAAGTGAAGAAGAGCTCTTTGAGGGTGTGACCGAGCTTGTAATTAAATAAATTTTGTAAATTTTGCACCTTTCTTTTTTAGTGCGCGCACGACTGTTACATTGTAATTTGTGAAAACAAAAACGGTAAAAGAAACACCAAGTGATTCCAAAATATTTACTTGAGCTAGAAGCTGTTCCCTTTCTTCAGTTGAATCAACCTTAACTGGTACTAGCTCTAGCTTTTTAAAAGCTATAAAACAACCACCGAAATAATTGTTTGATTTATCAGAAACAGAACACCAACCATAGTCAACCAAAACAGGTATATTTAAAGGTTGATGACCTTTTAAAAGAGCTTCACTATTATAGCTTTCCATTTTTAATTGAGCATTAAGCTGTCGGGAAAACAAATCTAAGAAATGCACTAAATACTCGGTTTCTGACTCAATATCTAACCTTTCACATTCAAAAACAAATTCATCCTGAAGCTTGATATGATCTAATAGTTTGATAGTTATGGTATCTCTAGATTCAATCCCACCGGAAACAGAACCAAATATTTCAAGATATTTTTCAGCAGGCATTTCTAAATCATAAGTTGAATCGTTTACATCCCCATCTAATTCTTTCAAATCAAGGTGATCAATTTCAGTTTCAACAAATCTAAAGTTCGAAACTCTTGGTGAAACATATCTTTGAACCAATTCTTCAAACTTTATATTCCACTCTTTCATTTTTATTGCTATTTCTTGTTTCGAAAGCATTACAGATTTTAAAAAATCAGTCAATTGAGGACTAAATTCAACAAACTCTGGATTTGAAATCTCCTTGAATCTTTTTAACATTAGACCTAACATAGCAGATCTAATAGTCAACCCAGATTCATGATTGGTAAATGGTCTAGCTTTGTAGTAAATTATCAACTTTCCTGTTTCATCGAACTTTGGGCTTCCTTTAGGAATCTCATGTTCTAATAAAAATTTAAAAAATGTTGAATTAAAACCATCTGAAAGCTGAATGGACTCCAAACCAGAACTAAGAAAATATCCAAACAATTTGTCTTTTATCTTCGTGAAATCTGATGAAACATGAACTGGAACAATTGATGGTAACTTCATCTCAACAATGAATAACTTCTGCATCAGAGGACCATAATTATATGTGAGATCAGGCCTGAGTGTACGGTTAGCTAAACCTATTTCATTTAGATAAGGGTTTTTTAGATGTAAAGTTGTGCCAGATAAAATTTCAGATGATGAGCCCATCAGCACTTTTTCTAATAAAGGAAGTAGTGGATCTAAATATGAGCTAGTAAAAGCATGTTGAAAAGAAGACTCAGATGATCTATCAGATAACTTTATTGTATGTAAGAAGAATAAGGCATGATTGATTTTTTCTATATCAAATTTTCCAAGAGTTTCTAAACACTTAATAACAAGATCATCAGCTTCAACAGCAGCAAAAAACTCATCTTCAAGGGTGCCTATATTTTTGAAAACATGATCTTTCATACATTCATGAAAAAAGGTTGTAGAACCTGCTGATTTTGTTGCACTGAATTCACTGCTATTCCATTTAATATTTGTTAGTGGAAGAGCAAGCGAAAATCTATGAAACCTTTCAGTTATAGTCTTTGCTTTACAGGTCTTGTTCATTAAATTGCTAATATCCATTCCATTTAAACTGTCTATTTTAAATTGACTTAAATCATTCTTCCAATTAATGATGATTTTGGATTTGATTGTATCTTGAAGTTGGGCAATTGCTTTGTTTGAAAAACGGGGTTTATAGGATCCAGAAAATCTTCTAAAGATAGTTGAAATAAATGACCCAGATGGAAAAATAGTCATAATTAATAGCTTATGTATAAATTAGGTATCGACGACCGTATCTTGTATACATGGTGTTTTATATATATTTTGTTTGTTCTGGAGGCAAATTCGGCAAAAAGAAAAATCGAAAATAACCGAATATATTATTTTCTGTATTTGTGTAAAAAATCATTATACTACGAGTCTATCAGTAAAAAGTAAATGTCAAATAATAAATGATTGATGAAACCTTAAATCTTTACGTAGAGGAAATTCTTTAGTGCATCAATACAAATAAGTTGAAATAATTGAATCTTAAGCTTTTCGCAATTTTTCAAATGTTACAATAACTGGTTTTTAATTATAATTTATTTAAAAAAGATAATAATAAAGATAATAAATATATATACGTGATTAGCCCCTTTTCTTCTTCTTTTCCCTCTCCTTCAGCTGTCTTTCTTCTTCATCAATTAATGACAACCTTAAAGCTTCTTCAATCATTTTGTCTTCAAAACTTAATTGGGCAAGTCTACTTGATGGTCTTCTACCACTTGTGTTTGAACTTGAACGACGATTCTTAGTTGGTATATGTCCTCCTCCTGTTGATATTGATGTTGAATCAGAATCATTCAAGTTTAAGTTAGATAAGCTATCAGTCACTATCAGAGATGATGCATGTAATGCTGTAGCAGCAGCTGAACGTCTAGCTAATTTGGATCTGGCACTAATTAATCTTTGTTCCCAATCTGGTCTTATTTGATCAATTGTAAGAACACCTGGAGCATCCGGTAATAAAGAATCTCTTCTTTTTCTTGTAACACCTTCAGTTGAAGAAGAAGAAGTTGTTGATGCGACACCTTTAAATTCACAAGGAGGTATACCAGCAATTCCTGTATTGTATCCTGGTGGATGATATGTAACCCCAAAATCACTCATAGCACAAAATGGACATTTAACAGGTTCACTTATTAAATCTTGTTGTTTCAAGTCATTATTGTCATCACTATTTTCTATTCCTGGGGCAGTATCTTCATCATGTGGAGGATGTGGATCTAGTCTCTTCAATTGAACAAAACATTCAGTACATATAGGTTGATCACAACAACGAGAGACATTTAAATTTTTTGGAAAGTATAAAAAGCAAATTGGGCATTCTTCAGCATCTCTATATAAGGATAATAATAATTTTTCAGAAGCAATGTAAGAATAAGTTTTGATTCCACTTCGTTGAACTCTTTTCTCTTTTTGAAATCTAGTATTTTCTTCATTTTGCATCATGATCATTTTTTTTTTGAAATTTCTCTTAAATAATTTATTTTCTCTTCTTTTAATTGAATTTAGTGATTGATAAATTTTATGATCATCGGGATCCTCTTGTTCATCTTCTTCCATGTTTTCATATTCTTCAACTGATAATTTAGCATGTAAATTCAAATTCCAAAGCTTATCTAATAATTCTTCATCAGACCAATTTTCATTAAATTCTTCCAATGGGGTATAAAAAGGAGCCAATTTTCTTTCAATTATTAAATTTTTAACTATCTGGGATTTATAAGTTAAATTATAGTTATAATTTCCATAAGGAGCAAGAAATCCACCATCAACATTTTCTTCATATTTAACTAAAAGATTAAGCAAATGTTCTTCTTTTTTCTTAAACTTATCTTTCTTTTTCTTAACATTATTTGAATTAGTAAAGTCTCTACCAAAAGTAGAATTTCTGACTTCTTTTGCTGGTGTATTACCCATGGTGAATTAAGAAAACGGGATCAGTCGGGAATTGGTGGCGAATATATGTGTGTACTTGAAATGGATTGCGAAGTTAAAAGATGGAGATATATTAACTTGATCTATCGGGTGAGAAGTAATAGGAAGAAACTAATTCACAGAAAGGGATTGCAATTGAGATGGAATAACGGGATAAGAGGATTGAAGTGATTAGTTAGCTGTAAGAGATTCTGGGGTAAGTAAGTCTGCGTAACGATAAGATATATTTAGCTAGATGGGCCATCAATAGCACAAAAGATAGTTAAGTTGAGGAGGAAGTTGCTCGGGCTGGTGGGCGTGGCACGGGAGGCGCGGGAGGCGCGTTCGACAGTGTGTGCGGCGCGTGGGCTTGCCGCTTGTCGACGGCGACTGCAGCTACCTGCGCAAAATGGCAAAATGGGTAAAATTAAAATTATGACGAGATCTAACTCAAAAACAACAAATTGACAAATTGAAACAAATTAAATCAACATATATATCAAACGTACAAAAAAAAACCAATTGAAGTGAAGTGTAGTATAGCATAAATTAAAAATTAAGAAGATAAGTATATAGAAAGAATAACAATTGCTAGAATCGTAACAGCAAGAGTACATATTCCACTCAGTATTTTAATAAAAATAGGGATTTTACCATAAGCATGATCTAAATATCCAACAGCAATAAAAATCCAAAGAGGTGGAATAATTATTGATATTAAAAGAAAGAAAATGCCAATTCGTGTTATATTTGGTTGTTTTGTATCATAATTAAGTTGGGTATCAGTAGAATTATTATCAAATCGTCCATAAGGTGAATTTTTATTTTCATAAATATCATTATTATAATGACCAATTCTTTTTTCATTTAACATTCCTGTTGCAGAATCAGCAGAATCAACTCTTGAAAAAATTGATTCTAATGGACTATTAAACATTATTTTATTTGTTCCAGACATTGATAAAGGTAAAGGATCTAATGTTGATATTAATAATTCATTTCCTTTAGGTAAAGGAGGAAGAGATTTATTTGGATTTCCACCAGTTGGACTTCTAAATTTTGCAATTTTAGGTCTATAAAGACTTGGATGTGAGCTTGGATGTGTACTTGGATGTGAACTTGGACGTGAAGAAGAATTAATTGTAGTATCAATATCATCATTATCTTCTGTAAATAAACCAAGACTATATTTTTGTGAATCTCTTATAAAATGTTCAGATTGTCTAACTTCTTCAGGAATAGAATCAGAATTTGAATTTGAATTTGAAGTTGTTGAATCACCAGAAGCAGATGAACTCTTATTTTTATTATGATGTTTCTCTGTTGTTGTATTAGAGGAACGATGACTTTTATTTGATGAACCAGATGAACTTTTTTCTTTGCTATGTTTATACATATTTTCTTGAAAGCTTGAAGTATTAATAACAGAGGCCAAACTATGGGCAGCCAAAGCACTTAACTGTTCTGGATGGCTAAGACTGGCATTAGAGGTATCTCTTTGTATTGACATTATTGAAATTGTAATTTTGACCAGTAGTTTTCAGAATCAACAGCAGAGAAAGAGGGATAAGAAGAATATGTAAACTTTGTAAACAGGACAACAACAACAACTCTTTTATTCCTCACTGTATATCAGCAAATCACCATGTATATATAGTTGTTTCTATATATTAGAGTTCTTTTCCATTTTCTATGAATTTGTCCTGATATTTTTTGTTCTCTGAATCCGGTACGTGTTTTGTGTAGGAACAGATGTCAACAAAATGCAAACGCTCGCCTTGCTGAGCCGCTCGGAGCCGCTCGGCAATTAAGGGTCTCAAAGATTACGTAATAAATCAAATAAATCTTTTTTTTTTTTTTTTTAAATCTTTTTAAATCTTTTTTTATACTATACTTAATTGAGTAAATTACAAGATTCTCAACTGAGAATTGATATTATAGTTATCAAGGGTCACAAATGAATTACCTTAACAACTATTCATCAGATGATGATGAAACATTAGAAGACGAAAATGATATGTTAGTACCTGATAAACAAACAAAACAAACTAAAATAACAGGAATTCCAAATGAAGTGTATTTTAAATTTTCAAAAGCACCAATTTATCAAAACAATAAGAACAGTAAGAATAATAATAATAAGAAAACAACATTTATTTATTTACCTATTAAACCAACAATTAATCAAATTAATGGATTTAAATTTCAAATTGAAAAATTAAAGATTAAATTTGATAAATTAAGTATAAATATAATTAATGATGAAAAATATTTATTTGATGAATTAACTAATTCAATTAAAGAACTTCATATTTCATTATCATATAATTTATTAGTTAATGATGAAGAATTTAATGAATTAATTTCAATAATTAAACAAAATAATAGATTAAATTTAAATTTAAATTTAAATGGAATAAAATTATTATTAAATGAAGATAAAACAAAGATATTTATAAGTGTTTTAATTAAACCAACAATTGAATTAATTGAATTAATTAATAATATAAATAAATTTATAACTTTAAATCCTTCAATCTCAACAAAAACATATGATTTAAATCAAATTCATTGTTCAATTGGACAATTTGAATTAAAATCATTACTTAATCCAATTGAATTGAAATCAATTTCAGAAATATATTTGGATTTTCAAGATTTAATAAGTATTGATTCGATAATGATAACTAATGGTCGAAGTTTAACTAGTTTTAAAATTGAATAAATTATAATATAAACCTTTACTATATATAAAAAATGATATATACGATATTTACTTATAAAATATAAATGAATTAAAATGAACATATACGATATCATAACTTCAACTCGATACCAATCATATTAGCTAAGTTACATAAGTTATCATGTCTTGTTTTAGCAGTTAAACCTTGATAACGATTTAAATAAATAGCAATTTTTTCATCATCATGATTTAATTGTTCAATATAAAAATTAACAGTTGATAAGCCACTTTGTTTCCATTCTTCGATAGTTGGTAAGATGAAATGATTATTTTCATCATAATAACCCACAGGTAAGAAAGGATTATTGATATCACCTTTTCTATTTTTATTTAATGATTGATTATTTCTTGAACGATTTTCTAAATGCAGTTCATTTAAACTTGTTGAGATGGTTAACAGATTGTTGTTGATATCTGTTAATAGGTCTATAGTGGAAGGTTGTTGTTTTTGCGAGTCGAACATTGTTGTAGAAAAGAAGAAGAAGTATACGTATACTGTAGTTAAAGTAAATAATTGAATTTGTTGCTTTTACCGAGCTTCAACCCGCCAACAATATAATGTGCTGTTAAGTATGACTATAAGTATAAGGTAGCTGTGTGCTGTTATCAGGGTGAGTGGTATCAGGATGATCAGGGTTGAGTATATACGTAGTAGTATATAGTACTGTAAATATCAGAGTAAGTAACAGTAATGGTAATAGTGCTGTATAGTCAGATCAAATATCAAAAACACATAGATAAAGCTATTACGTACTGTTACTTGAACTTACTTCTTCTTACTGATTTATTTCCGTGTACTCTGATTCTCTGATTTACTCTGATTTACTCTTACTCTCATATATTCTTATTCCAGTTGTTCTCATTCTCCACAGACAGACAGTCTTATCTATTGTGAGTTGTACCAGTCCCACTGTTCTGTTGCCCATTTTTCATTTTTCCCATTTTGCACTTTTGCACTTTTGCACTTTTTTTTGCCCTTTTTCCTACTTCACAAGTTGACCTCCTTTCTTTCTTTCTTTCTCTTTCAACCACTCCAATGGCAAACACTCCACCTAACCCTCTTCCAACTATAGAGGTATCTCCCTCTGATAGTCAACTCCATAACGAATTCCCTTCATATCCAACTAAAACAGTGAGAAGATCAACTACAACAACTGCAACTGCAAAACCATCATTATTTGATTCTTTAATTAGTTTAAATGATCAAGAATTGAAATCAAAATTAGATGCTTCATCAACAGTTCATTTAAATCAAATAAATTGGTCTTCAAATTATTCAAATGGATTTAATTTTTTAATGTCTTCAATTTCAAAAAATAGAATTGAATTATTAAAATTACAATCTTTTATTTTAAATTTTCAAAAAACTTATATTGATTCAATTAATAATTTAATTAAAAATGAATTCTCTTTAAATGGTATTGAAAAAACTGGTAGTGAATTAAATAATACTTTATTTAATATTTATAATTATTTAATTTCAAATAATGATTCAAATAATGATGAAATTAAAGATAAAATTAATAAATTATTATTAGATCCAATAAAAAATTTTATTTCAAGTTATGAAAAATTTATAATTAGAAATACAAATCAATATAATACTAATTTAGAAAGTTATTCAAAATCTTTAAATAATTTAATTCAATTATCAAATGAATTAAATATTATGTTATCAAATTTAAATGAATTAAAATCAACTAATATTCAAATTAATAAATCTCAAGTTGATTTAATAATTGAAAATTTTAAAATTCCTTTAGAATTTGATGAATTATTTCAAAATTTTGAAGAATTTCAAAATCATTTAAATTTTTTAATTGATTCAATTCAATTAGAAACTGTTTCAACTTTTATTAAAAGATATGAAGATGTATTTAGAATTAAAAAATTAATTAAATTATTAAAAGATAATTATGAAATTGATTATAATAAAATTGAAAAATTAATTAATTATTATTTAAATTTAAAAATTATTAAATTTCCAACAAAAATGTCTGTTTTTCAAAATTATGAATTTAAAATTGAAGATGATAATATAATTTGTGAATTTACTTCTTTATCAAATCAAATTATTAATTATATTCAACATGATTTCTTAACAATTGATCATAATAAAATTGATTTATTAATTTCAAATTATAAACCAAAATATGAATTATTTTTAAAATTATATTTTGAATTTGCAAAACAAAGAGAACAAGTTGAAAAATCTTTAAATCAAATCTTTAATAATATTGAAAGAAAAGAATTTGAAAGAATTCAATTATTATTTAAATTTCAAAAAGATTTTATTGATATAATTAAATTAATTAAACCAATTTCTTCAAATGAATTATTTATTAAAAATTTTGAAAATTTAGATAAATTAAATGAATTATCTTTTACTTTATCAAGAATTTCAAGTAATAGTTATTATATTCCAAATTCTTTAATTAATCAATTATTAAATAGATTATTAATTAATCAATTAAATTGTTTTCCAAATTTTAAAAATATTACTTTATTATTTAATAATGAATTATCATTACAATTAATTAATAATATTGACGATACCAATTTAGAAAAAAAATCTTTACCATATTTTATTAATCAAATTATTTTAGAAATTGAAAATAATTATTCAATTGAACAACAAAGAAATTATTGGTTAAATCAATATAATTTAAATGATGTTTATCAAATTAAAGAAAATTATTTATTTCAATTAACAAATTTATTAGATCCAAATAATTTAAATTGGAAATTAAAACCAGAATTAATTGATGATTCAAATTTAAATGATGAAAATAAACATAATAAACAATTAATTGATGATATAATTAATGATACAAAACAACAAAATTCAAATATAAATTTAATTTTATTATTAAAAATCTTTTTATTAGAATTAAATTTATCATTAATTCCACCAATTTCATTAGCATTAGAAAATTATCATAATTTTATTAATATTGATGATTTAAATAATTATTTAAATGAAATTTTAAATTTAATGGATAGATGTTCATTATCAACATTATTAATAATTTTAAAACATTTAAATAAATTAAATAAAGATGATATAAACTTTTGTGAAAATTTAATTTATAAATTAGATATACCAATAATTCAATTTTTATATAGACCAATTATATTTCAAAGATCAAATGATGATAAATTTTTAAAAATTGATAAATTTAAATCATATTTATTTTTAAATTTATTATTAAAAGATGAAACAATTCAATTAATTTCAACAAAATTAATTAAATTAGAATTAAAATTTGAAAAAATTAAAAATTCAAATAAATTAAATCATTTAAGACAAAAATCAATTACATCACCAACAACATCAACAATAATAAATAATAATAATACTAATAATACTAATAATAATAATACTTTAAATAAAAGATATTCAAGTGGATCAAAATTACCACCACCAACAATTATTACAAGTTCAATAACTCCAAATAATAGTAAACCTGGAAGTGCAGTAACTTCACCAAAACAACCACAATTAAAACAATTTGGTTTAAGATCAAGAAGAAATTCAATGACAGGTACAAATGGTGTTGGTACAATTCCTCATAGTAGAAAAGCATCAGTTGAAGTTGATATAAATGGTAAATTAACAATTGGAGGTAAAAGAGGTGGATTTGATATCATGTCATTATCTAGAAATTCATCACCTACTTTAAAAGCAACAAAGACTGATGTTAAAGTTGAAAATGAATTAAAATTAGATGCTTTAAAAATTTAATTTAATTATTTGAGATACGTAGATTATTTTTATAGTTTAGTTTATATTGAATGCTAGACATTCATTCTATAATTTCTATTACTTTTGTTTTTTTGTTTTATAATATACATTTAATTCTAATTACATATTATTAAGTTAATTAGAATGAGAAGAGAGGTTGATGAGTTATAAAGAAAAAAAAGGTGGGGGTATAATATACAGAGGTTAGGGATGTTAAGATGTAAAAATATATATGCCAAAGAGTAAAACAAAAACAAAAACAAAAATGAAAACCAAAATAAATAAATAAATTAAATAAACATTTCATTTGGATTATTATTATTATGATTATTTCTTTTATTTAATTTAATACCAAATAATTCAAAAAATTCAATAATTTTTTTATAAATTGAAGATAAA
Organism: Ambrosiozyma kamigamensis; assembly: GCA_030572235.1. Lineage (NCBI taxonomy): Eukaryota > Fungi > Ascomycota > Pichiomycetes > Pichiales > Pichiaceae > Ambrosiozyma > Ambrosiozyma kamigamensis. The sequence goes on from JAJLZM010000312.1 coordinate 31,897, forward strand.
GCAAATTTAATTAAATTACTAGTTTTATTTTTATCATTATTATCATCAATAGTATCCGGTCTATCCATTGTTATAGGTAAATTGATTTCATTTGAACTAATTGAAATGAAAAAACTAAATGGAACAAACCAAATAATTAAACCAAAAAATGAAGCAATTTCAGTAAAATTTGGATAATGAGGCATTTTAAAACCAGGTTTTAATCTTTCATCTATAGTTGGGATATAAGGATTATTAAAATAATTAAACCAAATAAAATGATTAATTAATGTTAAAATTAAACAAATTAAAAATTCAATTGATAAAAATTGTAAATTTGGAAATTTTTTTAAATTTTTATAATATGAAAAGTTTGAAATTAATGAAATTATAATTAATTTAAATGGTAATCCATCAAATAACCATAATAAAATTAAAAAAATTGATAATATTTTAATTGATTTATCTAAAAATCTTTTAGTTAATTCTAAATTCTCTTCAATTAATTCAGATAAGTAGTATAGACCAGAAGCTATTGCTAGCGTTATACCGACGAAACCGAGCACCGTACCGACTATTGCAAGAAATTGTAAGAACATTGAGATGATTAAGAAAGCAGTAGTAGCAATTGAACAGGAACAGTTAACAGTAGTCATGATAATACGTGTTGTAATAAACCTGATCTGGTCTGCTGTGCCACACGTTACCCTCCCTCTCCGCGCCACGCCCGCGCCACATCTCGCTCAACAGAAAAAAACAAAAAAACAAAAAAAATCTCAGAAATGACCAACGTAAACACTGTTTTTTTTTCTCTTCTTTCTTCATCAACTATACCAGTCGATGAAGAGACGCCACCAGCAGCACCAGCGTATTCTGGGGCATGGCACCCAGTGCCGTGAACCAGGACCTCCTTTCAGGGGCGATGTTGAAGCATTGCAGGCCACACCACACAGTTGCAATTGCACGTCTGAGACTGTATTTACCAGTAATACTAGTAAATCGTAAACCCCGATCTGTCCTTTTCTACAGTGCATTTCCAGGTAGAAAAACACACGGTGGAGACCTGCGCACACCCCTGCACCGGCTGGAGAAGATATCGGACCAACTTCTTTGTACTATATATTGACCTTGAATTCCTCTTTTCCCTCCTGCAAATCAACTCCTGCTCTTCTTCCTTTTCCTCATCTCATCCTACAATCTCTTCTCAATTGCAGGTATACCCCTCTGGTCTTTGATAATAAACACTCTTCTCTGTTTTCCTCGACTCTTGTTTTGTTGGTTTCAAAATATTAGCCTTCTTTTCTTCTTTTCTACTCTATTCTCCTTTTTTACGATTTTAACGACTTTGGAACTTCCTAGATCATTTCCATCTTAACCTACTCCAATCACTTGTTGCTCTCTCCCATTTTCAATCTATCCACTCAATTTCTTGTTCTTTATTTGAGTCGCCTTCATTGAAATTCCCATTCTCTAAAAAAAGAAATTCTCGAATCGAATTTTTCAATCACTTATACTATAAACAAACAAGAACAAAAAAAGGAAAATGAACGTTTCTTTACAATCTAATACTGGTATTTGGAATCAAAATAATTTTAATAATAAAGATAATAATAATATTGAAAACAATTTTTTAAATAATAACTTATTACTAAATTTAAACACCACAACTACTGCTATTCATTCTCCTTCATCTTTTGGTATCTCAACTTCTCCACCTGCTAATCAATCAATTAATAATACTACTCCAATTGAATATTCTTCTTCAAATTCTGAAACTGGTTCATCAACTAGCTCAACAACTTCTATTTCTTTTACTCCAACAAATTCAACGAGCAATTTATTAGCTGATTTCAACGAAGATATTTATAATAAAGAAAAGAATATGTTTAATATGATGCCAAATTTATGGGAACAACAAAATTATCAATATCAATCTCAACAATCTCAAAATTATCAATATCAAAATCAACAACAACAATTTAATAATCAATTCATTCCACAACAACCTCAACCTCAACCTCATAGTCATAATTCATCTTCATCTTTTACTTCTCCTTCAAATATGATTTCATTAAATTCAAATACACAACAAAATCAAGATAATTCTTTAGGTTCTTTATTATTAAATTCAAATAATCTGCAATTGTTATCAAATAGTTTGGTTCAACTGTCTAATATTCAACAACAACAACAACAATTATTACAATTACAACAACAATTTTTAGGTAATAATAATCAAAATAATGGTTCTGCTTCTCCTTTAACTGAAGATAATTTAACTATTCTAGTTGATAATAATCAACATCATCATACTCATTCTCCACTTATATCTAATACACCTCCTCAATTGACTCCATCTAATTCAAGTTCTAATTGTTATCAACAACAACAACAACAACAACAATTAAATCAACAAAATCAACAAAATCAAAGTAAAGTTGATAAACAATTATTTAAAACTGAACTATGTGTCAAATTTGAAACTAAAGGTAATTGTCCTTATGGTTCAAAATGTCAATTTGCTCATGGTAAAGCTGAATTAAAGAATGTTAAAAGATCAGATAATTGGAAAACTAAATTATGTGTTAATTGGTTAAAGACTGGTCATTGCAGATATGGTAAAAGATGTTGTTTTAAGCATGGTGAATTAGATAATGGTGGTCATCCAATTTTACATGGGGGTATGATTTAAATTAATATACACAATAATATTTAATCTCTTACATTTAATGATTTTATTTTTTTTTAGAATGATTTTTATTATTTTTAACTTTTTAATCTTTTTAATTTTTTACAGTTACAGTTATTTTCATTAACTCTTATTTATTTTTTTGTTATTCATATCTTGTTAATTTTCTTTGTTTCAATTTTTTCAATTTCTCTTCTCACTACTGTACTGCCTTTTATCTTTTTTTTTTTTTTGGGATTATTTATAAAATCTGGTTTTTATTCATTAACTAACTATTCAATTGACTTGGTTTTTGAATGAAGTTTAAAAAAACATATTTTCTTCTTATTATCTATCAATCAATTTATTCTTTAACAAAAAATTTATTTTGTTTACCTTACTACTATTTCCCTCTTTTAAATTTGTTTTATATTTTTGTTTCTTTTATTATCTCTTTTGATTACTGCTATATTACTAACTGATCTGACTTCAAATTTGTTCAAATTGTCTTTATTATTTTATTATTATTTTTTAAGAACGCAAATATTATGTTATACTAGCTATATACCAATTATTTTTTTTATTATTTGTTTTGTTAAATTGTTACTAATTTTTGTTTTTTAAAATTTTATTTATTTTATTTTTGTTGTTATAATTATAATTTCTTCTTAATTATTAAATTTTAATTCTTATCATAATTATAACCAGTAAATGACGTGAAGCTAAATTGAGTAAATTCACTAAAAATCACCATTTTTGTACCGCCACAAGCCGTGCCACGTTACATGCGCCACAATGTGACGCGTTATTCAAAAATCGTGTTTTTGTGGGCTTGGTAAAGTACATGTAATTCAGTTTTCCGAGTTTTTCTCAGTTTCAACTTTCAAACAATTGTCTAAAGTACCTCTATATGCTATAATAGTTTGCTTACAAGCTATCTACTGCTTTTGTGTCTGTTGGACTCTATATATCTGTGTCAGTTTTATGTTACTCCATGTCCAATATCAAAATGATAATTTTCTGCAAGTAAGTGCTCAATTTCTTACTACTACTACAGAGAATTAATTGATTACAATATGTTCAATACTTTATTTTTTATATATTGAAGTTTAACTGAAGCTGATTTCTTTATTGATCAAAAACAAATGTCTCCAGTTGGTTTCAAATTTCCATTTATTCATAGAAATAAGAAGACAACAACACAAAACAATGCTACTAAAATTATTGAAATACCACCAAAGCATGATTTTGATGAACTTGACCAAGATGATTTTACTGCATTTGGGGAAACACCTCCAAAAAATGGCTTTATTCTAAAGTTTATCCAAATACTGAATTCAAATGACTTAATTGATGATATATTTAATAAGATTTGTTTAATAATATTGTTCAATGTTCTTCATTTTGATTATGTTACAGATTTGCTGAATCGATGCACTAGATTAGATGAGTTAATTAAAACTGCTTTATACCTCAAACCTTTTCATATTTCAATGGTAGATGGTGATAATTATAGACATTACTCTCCTTTTAGTTCACAATATTCATGCTATACCCCACCATGGGGTTTTAGAATTAAAAAATATGAAAGAGTAAAATCACATAAAACGGATACTCCAAAATTAATTATCAATCTCTTTAAATTTATTAGATTGAATAATGCAAAGATTAAATTAATTATTTTAGAAGAACTTGGTAAACCTCGTCAATTTTTTACACATGAACATGAATATCTAACTATAATTAATTGCTCTGAATCAATTAAATGGGATATATCTGCACATACTATTCAGTTTTTTCCAAAGTTGCTTTTACTTCCAAATTCTTGTTTTCCAAATGTTGTTCATATTACATTTCAGGATTTGCAATTATTTCATTATGATTATAATTATACTAAATATGGATACGAAGGAAACTCATTTCTTGAATGTTTGTCTAAGCTAAATAATTTGAAAGAGATTGAAATTCACTATTCAGGATATATTACAATAAAGCACTTAAAGCTTCAATCAGTTTTGAAATCAATACCAAGTACAAATTTGAAATCTATTAAGATTTGCAATAAAAGAAATCAAAGTTGTTATTCACCTAATGTAAAGTTTGATCATCTTTTACCCCTTTCAAGATTATCAGATATTATTAGAGAAGAATTTCCAGACGTTAATATAGAAATCTATGATTATAATTTACAAACTAGAATCCCTTCATTTGAATCATTTTTTAAGAATACATTTCATTTGAAAAGTGTGACGGTTTTTATAAATGATGAATCAAGAGAACAATTATTTTCTTTACTTCCATTACTAAATGAATTGGAAATATTATCAATTGGCTATTCTTATCACTCAATCAAAAATGTTTTACAGGTCAATACTTTAATTAGTAAATCAATCAAGTATTTATACATTTATGGAATGTCAGAAGATGCTGGATCACAACGAGCTGCAAGATATCTTAACCTTGACCTTCATAATCTTTCTAATTTAAAAACACTTGGTTTCATATATGGGTAAGTGCACCTATGTTTGAGTCGATGTTAAATCTTAAACTTGATCAATTGATATTATATGAATTAAGGAATGATTTAAATGAAATTCGATGTCCAATATTAAAAATTAATTTAGATTTAATTAATAAACTTCATATTGATATAGATGAAAATATATCCCAATTTTTAAGATTTTAACTACATCGAATGGCAACAATTCAAAAATCACATTTCATTATAATAATTGCATATATTAGAAAGATAATCATCGGATTATGGCGATTAGTCATGATAATTTATTTCAAGTGAATTTTTTAAATTTAGTTGATAAATTTTCTAATTATTGCGAAACCATAAAATTACAATTAAGTAGAGCTATAATGATTGAAATTGTAACCAGTAAAGAAAATAGGAATTCAATTTATGAATATTTTATTAAATATTACTACAAAAAATCAGTCAGCAAAAATACAAAAGCCACAATGAACTGTGAAAACAAAATCTTGATTTCCTTTCCAAAGACTCACAAGAAACAACAACAGCAACATTATTTTAATCAATTATCAGTAACTTGTCTGAGACAATTATTGAATTTCAAAGACGATCCAATTCGGTGTACTCACAATAGTCTTTCTATATTTTTCTTTGAAAATATGTATTATAACATGTTTCCATCAACAGTTTTTCATTCAAAACATAACTTTTTACACTGGCTAAAGAAATATTTAAACGAGAATAACTGTTTAAATTTCATAAATATAATTGAAGAATCGTATGATGAAGATGTTTATGTTGATATTAATGAAACTGCTAAGGAATTTGAATGTGTTACCATACAGCCTATCACTCACTTAAGTGATACACCGTATATATAATTGAGTTACATTATATATCAATACATGTAATCTACATACATGTATTAGATACACTGCGGGAGCTCTGAGAATTGGGTTAACGAGAGCATTTTGAATTTTTTCATTTCGCGCTGAGAATAGAAGGTCATCCACTTTTTCGCACGTAATTGAGTAGAGCGGCTGAAGAGCGGCTCGCCAGAATTCTCACAAAATCCTCAGTAATTCCCAGCCAAATGGCTGTTCGTAAAGGGAAATTCGAGAAGTG
>JAJLZM010000313.1:0-37869 GCA_030572235.1 Ambrosiozyma kamigamensis
CGAAGAGCAAAACTGGTTGGACAGCGGCTCATAAGATGAGAAATTCCAAGCGTTTTATTGGTCAATTGAAGGAGTTGTCTCATCTTGAGCGGCTCTGTGCGGCTTTGAATCGATATGACCGAAAAAAATCAGGCTGTGTACCCTTAAGTATGAGCTTAAGTATGGAGACATGTAACGCATATATAAAAAATACTAATAGCTTTTCATACAGCTTTATCTCTTCTTTGATTTGGTTGGCCTTGGACCTTGGTTAACTCACAGTTAAAGGAAGCACATATTATTATTTATTAATTGCAATTTTCATCACTTCTAGTATAATATAAGGTAATTACTTCTAGTATAGTATTAAGTAATTATAAATAGTATTTATTTGATTTTAGTTATTTTATTCAGAATAATGAAGATTCAAAGTTGGTTCATTTCAGCTTATATCCGACCGGCATATATAAAATCCGACGGATGATATCGCTGTCAAAAAAAAAGACTTTGTCAATTAATCGGAATCGAAACAAACTTATCTTATATAACAGATAACATGTCCCAATAATGGTTATACTTCATTCGATCTTGAATCTGAATCAGCTATCAGTTATCATAGTTCCATTTGTTTAGTTGATCTCAGTGATCCTTATTTCATCAAACCATGAGTTTTCTCTTTTCGTTTCATGAATTTTCATTAGTTGAAGCTACCCCACTAACCCATGATGTTACATATTATAAATTAAAACCAGTTGATCCATCAAATGTTTCATGTATTACACCACCAACAACTGTTCATTTAATAAAGACACCATCAGGTAATCAAATTAGATTAACCCCTTTTAATAATGATGATCCAAATTATAAACATTTTATGGTTAAAAATTATAAAAGAACTGGTAGTTTAGATTTATCAAAGATGAAAGTTGGTGATATATTATCTATTTGTGATAAATCTAGAGCACATTTGGATTTAGAATCTCATAAGGATGACATTAGTATTACTTATTTAATTGCACAAGGTGTTGGATTAGCTCCTCTTTGGAGTTATACTAAAAATGTTTTTAAATCTGATTCTAATGAAAAAATTAAACTTATCTTTTGTAATAGAAATGAAAATGATGTTATTATGAAAGATGAATTACAAAAATTTAGTGATGAATATCCAGATAGATTTGAAGTGGTTCATGTTGTTAAAAATGGTGCTAATTGTGCAAAATATAGTGGTTCAAGACTTAATATTGAAATTTTAGAGAAAGAATTAGAGGTTCGTAATGATGCTCAAGTTTTTGTGTGTGGTTCTGATCAATTCATGGAAAGTCTTGGAGGTTCTAAAGGTCCTTTAAGAGGTTTAGGATTTACCAGTAAACAAATCCATACTTTTGAAATGAATCGTAAATTCTTTTTCAAGGTAGTTTCTTTAGTTGTTTGTTTAGGTTTTATAATAGTGTATAGTATGTGGTCATAACCTAGATTATGATGATCATTTCATATAATTTCGATATAAACCAAAAAACATGTTTGTGCAAGAATGAATCGTAAAAAACCTGAAGTAGCCGAGACTGAGCCGAAGCTGTCCACCAGAGTTCACAAATTGGAAATATGAAGCTGGTGAAAATAAGCAGTGATCACGTGGATATATATGGGAATCAGAATTACCACATACAATTGAAATTTGCTTCTCATCTGCACCACAGATTGACTATATCACTGAAACTTATCTAATGAGAGAATATGGTCTCTGTCTCTATATTCAATCTATTTTAAAAAGATTAGTAAGATGTGTTCAAACACAATTGGAGTGTTTACTGATTTCCCTAGTATTGCTAAAAAACCAAAAACATGCGCACAGCTCAAACGTCAACAAAGATCAATTGCGCGCATGTTTGGTGAACACGGGAACAACAAACGGTGCTACTGAGACCATAGTTAAGGCTATTATATATGGGAATCAGAAGTGCAACATACATAGTGAATCTTTCATTAACTTCTTCCTACTTTAACATAAAGGAATACGGTTAATTATATCACTTAGACTCTTATTGAAATATTTTGAATAAGTTGACTTGATTTTCTGAAAGATAACTGTCCATGCACCATGATACTTTTTTCGAAAACTCCATACATTTCACTTCGAGAAATGGACGGATACGCAGTGCGCATGTTTGGTGAGTACGGGAACTGCCAGGGGAAATTAAGAGACCACAGTTAAGGATCTTGTGTATGGGAATCAGAAATACAACATATATAGTGAATTTTGGTTTTTCTTGTCTTTACTTTAAGATATGGAATTGAAGTCAAAAGTTGCTTTTAGAACTGATTGTAAATGTCCTGAATCAGGTGATTTAAGATCTTTGAAATAAATCTGCATGGTCAATACTAGTTTCTGTTAAAAATACATACAGTTTATTTGGGGAAGGTACTGGGGAAGGCTGCGGCGTTTGATTTTTTTTACATCAAAAAAACAGTATTTTTGATTCTAATTCTATAATTAATATACAAAGTACAGTACTATTATACAACTAAATAGATGGATTAAGTGAAAGTAACAGATTCATAAGCTTCATAAAATGATTTAACTAATTCATTACAACTATCAACTCTTCTTTTCTTTTCAACTGGGTCTATATTATCGTCAAACATTAAATAATTATTAACTTGATTCCATTGATCTAATGTAATTGCAATTTTCCAAATAAATCGTTCTTTATGATGTAAAATTTGAACCTTATCAGTATCTTTGGTTTTTGAAATAGCTGTTAAGATATATTTAGTTTTATCGTATAATGAATTTAATTTGAATTCAGTTAAACTATATGGAAATCTTGAAGGAATCTGTAAAGTTGTTAAATGATTTTCACTGTCATATGATGTTGTTCTATCCGGACCTAAATTTAACTGAAATGATTTGAGTGTTGGTATTAATAATGATTCAACATTTAATTCATTTAAATATCTAGTAGTTAAATTGACTTTTTCTAAATTATGGTTATAATCAAGTATAGTATTATTCCAAAATTCATTAACATTACCTTTTAAAAATTCTAGATTTAAATCTAATTCAATTAATGATTTTGGAAATTTATTAATATATGTTATACCAGGTACATTCAATGTTAATCTTTCTAATGTTTTAGGTAAATAATTTAAATCAAAGACTGGATAAGTAATACCCAAAAAATGTTTAATTGGTTTAACTGTTTCAATTAAATAATGAAATTCTTTTAACTGTTTGAAACGTGTAAAATCTAATGATTTCAAAACAGATCCAAACTTATTTGTAGTTTCTTTATCTTTAGCAGATAAAGGTAAAACAATCTTAAATTTGAAACTTATTAATGAAGATGGCAAACTATTAATGAGCCTAGTAAATTGTCCCTTTTGAAGAGTTCTCATCTTATCTACTTTATTAACAAAAATAATAATTTCAAAAGATTTCAAATTAGGACCAGTAAACTTTGGAAATATTTGTCTTTCAATAGAATACTGTATTTTTAAACAACAATTTTCTGATAAAAACAAAATACTTGATGTATCTTGGTTTATAGAAATATTAACACATTTTGTTGATTTATTATCAATTTCAAGTAAACAAGTTTTTAAATTGAATTGAATTCTTTCAAGATTTTTTGAATCTTTAATAAATATTTTTTTGTGATAAGTTTGTGTTGTTTGTCTTTGTGAAAGAAGTCTAATTTGAGAAACATTTGAATTGCCTATTAATAAATTATCATTAATATTTTCAAATTGAATGCATAAATCTTCCAAAGATGAAAATTTATTCAAGTGTTCATATAAATCATATGCTAAGTCTAATTTGAATTTTTTTTTAGATAATTCTGATAAAATAACATTATTAATTATTATAGGATCAAGTGTAGTAATATAATTTTGAATTGGAGTAATCATAGTTGTTAAATCAGTTAATTTTTGAAAACATCCGAAATGTACACGAAATATAACTTTTGGATACATGTTTATAATTTCTTTCAAGATCAAAACTAATTTGTTAAAAAAATGTGAAGGTGGAGCAAGAATTTCTAAAGTTTTAAAGCCAGTTTTACTAGTTGGATTGATATGACACCATAGTTTAATATCTTCAGCTAATTTTATAGCATTAGTTAATTGTTCAGTTTCTGAACTTCTGAACACTGAAATAAATAACCTAAGTTTATCAAGTGATTTGAATACGCATAACTTATTCTGAGATTCTAAATAATGTTTAACTGGAACTATTAGAAGTTTTAAATTTAATTTTGATGATAGTAACTTACTAATAAATTGATCATCTTCATAAAAAGATGGATCATTAGCATATAATTCTTCACATGAAAGTAATAAATCTTCAATATCAGCATTAATACAACCATTCCAGTATTCAAATGAAAGTCTAAGAGACGTAAATTTAAACTGTTCTTCAAGTAATATATCTAAAAACTCGTCAAAAAAAATTGAAAAAGGAGCATTGATTATATTACCTTGAAGAAATTTAGAAAAACATTTGATACGAATCCCACGGTTTCTCAATAGTTCAATCTCTGTGTTCTTTAATATAAACGGTAGTACACTATTGGAATTGTCAGTTGAATAAAGAGTATAAAATAATTTAATGAATTCATAAGTTGTTTCAACATCTTGAAGTAGATCAGTAGCTTTCTCTCTCAAAGAAGAGTTATCGTCAATGGAAGTTTCAGTTGGTGATAGATCAGGAACGTTGATATTGTCTTCGGCTACTGCCATGACTCATGATGGTATAATTGGATCGAATTGGTATTAATTGATTCAAAGTACAAGTGGTTGTTGGTTTTTTTTTTTTTTTTTGCGCAGATTCTTCGAGCGCTATCTAGTGTAAAAAATTTAATATACAAAGTAGTACTATACAGATAAATAATTAATACATAAAGTATCAATCAATTCTTATTTTCTTTGCAACTGGTTCTATTTCATCATCAAGTGTTAATACTTTATTAACTTGATTAGAAGTAGCAATCTTCCAAGAAAAGTTACTTTTATGATTCATAATTTGAATCTTATCAGTATCCTCAGTCTTTGAAGAAACTGATAAAATATATTTAGTTTTTTCATATAATGAATTTAATTTGAATTCAAATGGAAATCTTGATGGAATTTGCAAAGTTGTCAAATGGAAGTTAGAATCACATAATTGTGTTCTATCTGGACCTAAATTTAATTGAAATGATTTAAGTTTTGGCATTGATAATGATTCAACATTTAATTTACTCAAATATCTAGTAGTCAAATTAATTTTTTCTAAATTGGTATTATAATTAAGTATAGTATCATTCCAAAATTCGTTAACATTAGTTTTTAAATACTCAAGGTTTAGATCTAATTCAATTAATGATTTAGGAAATTTGCTTATATATGTTATTCCAGGTACATTCAATGTTAATTTTTCTAAATTTTTAGGCAGATAATCTAAATCATAAAATGTATAAGTATTACGGGTGAAATACTTGATCGGCTTGGATGATTCAATCGAATAATGAAATTCTTTTAATTGAGAAAGACGTTTAAAACTCAATGTGTTAAAACTAGATCCAAAGTTGTTTGATGGTAGAGCAATCTTAAGTTTAAGACATGTTAATGAAGATGGTACACCCTTAATGAAATCGTTAAATGGATTATTCAGAAGTTTCTGTGGCTTGTCGTTATCAACCAGTACAACAATTTCTAAAGATTTTAAATTAGGACATTGAAACTTTGGAAATATTTGCTTTCGACTGGAATATTCTATATCTAAGGCACAATGTTCTGATAAAAATGAAATCGATGATTCAGGATCAATTACATGGATATTAACACATTTTGTTGATTTATTATCAACTTCAAGCAAACAAGATTTTACATTGAGTATAATTTCTTGAAGATTAAATGAATCTTTAATAAATATTGTGTCTGGACATTTTGATGAGTTCCCATTTAATATAAGTTTAGAAATATTTGAATTTCCAATTATAAAATTATCATTAATGTCCTCAAATGAAATTGATAGATCTTCTAAACTTGAAAATGTTTTTAAAAGATCATATAAAAGATCATATGAAGCAACTGAATCTTCTTTTTCAGGTAAATCTAAGAAAAAATTTTCATTAAGTTTTATACTATTGATTTTTGTAACATAATTTTTAATTGGACTAATTGTTCTTGTTAAATCAGTTAATTGAGTACAATCTTCTAATCGAACAATAAATTTAACTTTTGGGTACATATACATTATTTTCTTCAGGATTAAAAATAATTCATAACAAAATATTGAAGGTGAAGCAACAAGTTTAAGAGTTCTGAAAACTGATTTAGTATTTGATCTAATAGAACACCATTGTTTGATATCTTCAGCTAATTTTACATCTTTCATTTCTTGTGAACTTTCAATAGAATTTGGAATCCATAGAGTTAGCCTATCAAGTGATTTGAATAAACATAACTTATTATCCGACTCAAAATAATGGTTAATTGGAATTACTATATGCTTTAAATTTGTTCTTGATAATAATTGTTTAACAAATCTATCATTTTGATAAACGGATGAACTATCAACATAAAATTCTTCACAACATAATAATAATAAATTTCTGATATATTCAAAATGTAAAAACATCAAGTCCTTTGATGAAATTTTAATGGAGAATAATTTGAATTGTTTTTTTATTAATATACTTGTAAAGTTAGTAAATTTAAAATATGATCTAACTGTACCAGATTTGGGAACCTTAAAATGTTCGAGAGACTTAGAAAAGCATTTGATTACAATCTTGTTAATTCCAACAAATTTAATTTGAGTATTCTTTAATATGAATTGTAATATATCATCATAATTTGGATTTTTAGTTGAGCAAAGAGTGGAAAAAATACTAATGAATTGAATGGAAGTATTGATGTTTTTGAGTAAACCCTTGGCTTTCCTTTCTAAAGAAACATTAGAATCAATGATATTTGTAGTTGATACTACATCTGGAGCATTGATATTCTCTTCAGATAGTGGCATAGTGGCATCCTGGTTAATAGAATAATTGTTAAGATAGACGTTAAAAAAAATTTATAACTTTTCGTGTTTCGTTGAGATTTAACAGTGTTTGTTCAACTTTGTTCGATAAAACATAGTATACCTTTCATATTTTAAACGAAACTTTGGTTTTACGGATGAGCTAGCCGTAAATGTTACTCTTGTATATCAAACAGTGTCAAAATTGAACAATTTTCCAGGATTTGAGGGGGTGGTAACTCTGATTACCATACAAATCAGGTATTTTGTTAGTGCTCCTCTCCTGCCTGAGTTTCTGATTCCATAGATCGCGGGATACGAACAGCGGAACTTACAGAATCGCAATACGATAAATGATATAATGAGTTAGTTTACTAGTTAATATACAAATGCAAAAGTTAAAAGGAAAATCATTATGTAAAAGAAATTGAACTATAAGAATCTTCAAAATATTTAACTAAATCAGTTGAAATATCATCATTAATTGTTATATTATTATTATTAATTTTCTGTCTTTTTGAATCATTATTTCTTTGAATGTTCATTTGATTATTAGATTGTTCTCTTAATAATGTATTTGAAGTAAATATTGAACTGGGTTGTAATTCAATGATACCAGAATAACAATGTAAATTAAAGAGTTTAATTTTACTCTTATTATTGTTTGGAATAGTGATTTTAAATGATTTTAATTTATTTGGTGGTGAACTAGGTAAATTTAATGATGTTTCTTTAGTACTTTCATTATATAGTATTAATTCAAATGAAGTTAATTTACTTGCACAAACAAATAATTGATGTAATGGGAATACTTTATTGTTTTTAATTGATATAGTTAATTTTTTAATTGATTTTAGAAAGTAATAATAGAGATTAATAAAGCTTGAAAAATCTCTATGAAAAGATTGAAAATTTAAATTTAATTCTTTTATCTTTTTTGGAAATTTATAAGAAAGTTCTTTGGTATGAATATTTAATGTTAATGTTGATATATTTGGTGGTAAGTTATCTAAATCATAATTCTTAAATGATTTCTTTGTACCTATTATTTCATATTCAAATACTTTTAATTCAGTTAATTGGCCGAAGTATAATTCATTAAACGATTCTTTAAATAATTTATCATCAATCTTTAATTTAAATTTAAAGTTTATTAATGATTTCGGTAATGATGATACAAAATCTGAAATTAATGAATCACAACTATCATATTGATTAGATGATAATGATATTGTCATGTCTAATGATATTAAATTAGTTGATACAAGTTCAGTTAATTGTCCTTGGAATGGAGATGAATAATTCAAATTCAAATTACAATAATTTGAATTGAAATGAATTTGTTTAGTCTTATCATCATTTGAGATTATATTGATATGATCTGAAGGTAATTGATTTAATATATAAATGTTTGAACATTTGATATTTGATTCAATTGTTTCCAATTTATCTGAATTTTCAACGTATATTTCATTAATTGATGAACCAAGAGGAGCATTAAATGCTAGTTTTTTAAGAGTTGGTGAACTAAGTGTTAGGCTTAAAACTGAACTTAATAAATTGATTGATAGTTCTTCTAAAGCTATACATTGTTTGATATTGGGTAGAGTCAAATGAATATTAGTGTTTCCGACAATAGCTATATCAAAATCACAAATATTCGTTATATATGGCACTATACATTCAATCCCAGCAAATGACGTTGGATTAAATCCTGATAATTCAAATTTGATTGAAATCGTATTAGCAAACAAAGTAAAAAAATTGTGAGTCTGCATATGTTCAATCAAATCCAAAAAGAACTTTGAATTTTTAGCTTTAATTATAATTGATTTCTTTTCAGTTCGTTGAACATTTGCCCATTTAAACAATTCATAATAAAAATCTGCAACGTCTAACTTATCTAAAAATGTATTTTGAGCTGGTAGAGTTATTATTAATTGTGGATATTTATCTAATGGTGTTATCCATTTTGAGAAATTTGAATAAAATACAATTGGTTTTAAAATGATTCCATTAAATGCACTATAAATATTAAATTCATTATAAGTATAATTATTCTCTGTAACAAACACAAATTTGGAGCATGAACATAATAACATTTTAATTGATTTATTGTTTCCATATGAGCATAGTATTGATTTACTAAACTTACATGTTTTATTTGCTAAGACTCTAATAAAATTATCAAATTGATCAAAATCATAATTTAATTTAAGTATAAATGGTGTTAAAGGTTTTGAGTTGAATATAATTGTAATTTTAGGATCATTAAGTTCAATGAAACATTGATCAAGTATAGGTTGTACTATTGAATGGAAATCTTTTGGATCATTAAAAAAAAGAATATCTAGTAGATGATTAATGAAATCTAAAGTTGTTTGGATACTTGATATATCCCTTGTTGGTGGTGGTATGCCAGTAATGACATTATTTTGTGGGTTTGCTTGATTCATAGAATTCCGATCTATATATGCTTGGTAAGTATCGGATAACTCTGACACTAAATAGTGTTGGTGTTTGATAGAAAAAGAGGAAGTTGTTGTTGTTGTTGTTTATTTTCATGTTTTTTAATTGAATGAGCGCGTCTTTTCAAACCAGAGCACATAAACAAGAAACGTATTTCATGGTTTGAGTTCTGTTTATTCATGATATATCAAGAATTAAAAGAACTCTAGGATTTCTATGTATTCTGTACTTCTTATGGCATATTCGTAATATTGTAAATGAAAAACTAAATAATGTTTAATGTCTCAAAGAATTTCACTCTTGGTCATTTTCGTGCCAATATTTTGACAGAATAGGAAATGATTACTTTGATTTCAGGATTTCAGTCTTTTCATTAATATTGCATATCCTAATAATTCTCTCAGATAAATAATGGAACCGGTAACTATATGTGCAACATTATATATATATATATATATATATATATGCAAATTAAAACAAGTCAGAATATATTAAAAGATTTTCTGAAATCGATATATCGATCTATAGAAGGAAGAAAGAAAGAAAACTGAGATAAGAATAAGGGGGACAGAGGGGGCTTGATCTTCCTGTTACTCCTGTGATGAACAGAACTTCTAGCTTAAGCTTGCAATGAATACAAATGAATCCAGCTCTGTTAGTTAAAAACATATATATAGAGATATTCGTAAAAAACTTTCAGCTATATAAACCATCGATTTCTTAGCACTGTCACTGAATATTAACGCTGCGAACGAGGCTGACAATCTCAGTTCAGCGTTAAATTGAAAATTAAAGGGGAAATTTTTTTTTCAATTAATTTAATTGTCCCTAGCTATGTATTTAATTTCCCATTTAAGTAAAGAAAGAAAAAACATTTGATCTAAAGATTATATATATGTACAACATGCTGGCATGCATGCTGAATCTCTGGGTTGAATCTTTCGATCGATCGATCTGTATACGACGTACGAAGTTACAAGTTGGAATAGAATGATCAAATTGATTCAAATATCAAATAAAAAATTTGAAGAATTTATATTTTTTTGATATAGTAGATAGCTATAGATATGTATAAAACTTATATTACTAAACATATTTTTGATGACTATAAAAAATTCAAAAAAAATTCAAAAAGAAAACAGCCGAACTGGTTGAAAAAGCAAAGCAATATTTCAGACGACAATGTTTCATCCAATTTATAATTAAATAATTTGTTTTTTGAAAAAGTAAAATAACAACTTTAAACTAGTAAAATGAAGAAGTAAAGAAAAATTAAAAAAGTTTCAAAGAGAAAAAAAAAAAGAAGAAAAACATTTGAAAACAAATATAATACTTTAAAATTAAATCAAAGTAAAAGTTTTTTAGATTGGCGAAGTACATGAAAATGATTCTGCAGGTGTGACAGCAAAGATATCAATAATATACTTAACAGAAGCCCAAAGTCCTAAAATACAATATGCAGATGCTGCTAAACAAATGATAATATAGATAGTTGAAACAAGTGGATATCTAGCAAAACCATTCTTAATATATTGAGCTCTTGAAACTTCTTCTATTTCAGCCTTCATTGTAACAGGATCATAACTTTTAATTCTTTGTAAACTGGATTTGATCCACAAACCAAGTAAATGGAATAACATTGGTGTAATATAAGTTAAAGGAATTGCAGCTAGAGCAGATATGAATGCAGCAACTGAAGCAACTTGAGGAATAGCAACAGCAACAATCCAAGAAATAATCCACATACATGCAACAGTTATAATCCAAAGAGCTAAACCTTTCTTTGAATAAAATTTAAGATCTTTGAAAAAACGTGGTAAAGCAATTTTATAAATAATTTTGGTACCAAGATGGGCATAAAGTAAAGCTTGTGTAGCACTTGTAAGAAATGTAAACATACCTAAAGTTTTCATAGCAGGAATATTACTAATACCAAAAACAGCTGGTGAATTTGCAAATTGACCTTGTTGAGAATAAACATAATTTCCATAAAGAAAGTAAACAAATGCCATAATAGTTTGAGCAGAAACAGAAGCTTTCCAAAATTCAATTGGTCTTTTCATTTCTGCCATAATTTCTGGGAAACACATAGAACCAGCTAAAACATAAGATATATTACACACACCAACAACGGCTTTATATAATGTATTGTGTGTAATTGCTTCAGTAACAATTGTATCTTTTGGTAAACCTAATAAATTTTCAGCATTTGCCCAATTTGGTTCAGTACCAGAGAAGAACCCCAGTTGAACAAATAAATTAATATAATTAACAGCAGAAACAATACAACAAATTTTAGCAACACTATGCAATTGTTTAATATGAGTTAAAATCCATAATGCAACACAAAGAACTGTAACTAATCCAACATAGCACATTCTTTCATCTCTTAAAAGTAAAAGTGAAAAAGTCATAACAATAACGGTACAACCAACAGTAAATAATAAACCCATCATTTGTAAAAAAACAACAATGTCTCTAGCCCAACCACAACTAATAACTTCAACTAAATCAAATAAAGTTTTAATTGGATATTCAGGTGAATCTAAAAATAAGAATAACCACCATAACATTAAACCTTCAGAAACAGCTAACCCCCAACAAACAAATAGAATGATATTTGATGGAACATAACCCATCAATGCAAAACAGTTTGGAATAAAAGTAGCACCTAGAATTTCAGCAGTTAATAAACCAATACAACTCCACCAAGATGATGTTCTAATTGATAAATTTGAATCAGTCCAGGTTAAATATTCATGACTTTGATCATCTTGTAATGTTGAAACAAATAATGAATTCTTAATATATCTACTCCATCTACCAGTAAATTTATAATCTTTAACTTCTTCATATTGATGTTCAACATATCTTTGAGCATAAAAGACACGAGTTGCTAAATCAGGTTTTTCTAATTCTTTTTCTAAAATGTTTTCACGTTCATCAGTGAAAGGAATAATAACATTTTGTAATCTTTCAATTGCATCAACTTTAACGTCATCAGATGATGATTCATTTAATTTTTCATTCATTTTCTTTTGAATTATTAGATGATTATTTAAATTATAAGAAAAGAATTAAAACGTTATACAGGCAGGCTGTTGGAGTCAATCAAAAAAACTTGGAAAGTGCCTCAATTATATATAGGGGACCCACTGACCCAGGCTCTTAATATAATTTCATATCGTACGTAAGCCATATAGGTTTGAGACATAATCATTGTATCCCCATTAATAAGGCGCACTATTTTTTAAGGAGTGGCAGCAGGACACAGCTGTACAAGTATGTGATACAGTTATTGTTGATAGATGCTTTTGGTTCATGGTAAGGTGCATATATATGATGAAATAACCGTTAATTGTTTTATTCAAACGATTGATCATGAACTTATATGGATAAAATGTTTTTTATAGCCATGGAGAGATTTGAAGTCAGCTCAATTAAACTCGATCCAAGCACTGCAGTATCTCAGGGATCGATTTTAAACGTTAGATTACAGATATATGATTGGATCTTATATCTTATAGATATATAGCCAACTAGCTCGTGCAATTAAAATTACTAAATTAGTATAAGTATATAGGTCCACGTCCAGCCTGAAGCTGAAGCCAGCCTTATATTGGGATATCTTGTTTCAAATTATATAAATACGTATATACTATTAATTCATTCCAGCTCATATATTTGTTGATTTGGTACAAATATTTAATTGACACTTATATAAAGTTACAAATTACAATTAATTAATGAGTCGAATTAACCTATATTTGACCTATATCTATATCTATCGATCCGGCCAAAGAGCCTGCCTTCCCTCCTATATAAACACGGCCTCCTTCATAAATTCATAATTGTACGTATACAGCTATATATACAGCTAAGTAACAGCTGCATATGAACCCCCGGTATAGGACGTAGGCTTTAACTAAATAATTTTAATATAAAATAACATACAGTAACATGTACTTTTTCAAATCTTTACGTACGTTTTTTTGTTCAATTTTTTGTATACACATTAATTTGAGATGTTTTTCAACATGGCGCTACAACGACCATATAAATGAGAAAAATTAATTGATAAGAATGTGATATAGGTATTATATGTACAATCTATTTTATTCCTTTCTAAGTAATATAACTGTTTGAGGTTATAATTAAGATATATATGATGCCTGCATGGGGGCAGTTGCCTAAATATAAACGAGTCGATGGCCGGGATTTGATTTATTTTCTTTACATTCATGGGCTCCATTATTATAATATTGTTATTAATTAGTAATTACGTACGTACAGAGATTTAATTATAGCTAGATATAATTAAGTTATTATATATCTAGCTGCCTCTGCATGCATGGTGGTACGAGCTATATATAAGCTAGCAATTAATTGAAAAATTTCAGTGTACATACATACTAGTATATATGATTCAGTAATTTGAATTTGTATTTGTATTTGTATTCGATTAATTGAAGAACTTCAATATCGACAATATGGTATTATATACCGTATTAATTACTATCAATGATTATATACTGTTTGTAATAGACAAAGACTCTTTCTATATATTATAGCTAGATGTCCAGTCTTGTTTACAATTATGTCAAAAATATGTACAACTTTTAATAATCCATAACTCTATCTTAAAATCTTATACGGATTTAGCTATTTACCAAAATCTAGATTAATTATAGCTATAGTTGTTGTTGTTTTTAAATTATAATGATAAGTAAAGGTGCACATTTTAATTTGATATTTGAATTGGAAATATCATTTATACTATAATCCAAAGTAAAACAAAGCAAGGAAAACAAAACAATCTGCTTTAGTTAATCATTGACCAGTATTGTCATTAGGTACTATCAATTAAATTAACGTATATGTAGTAGTTGAACAAAAATTAATTAAGAAACCAAAAAACCACTTAATTTAATTTAACTAAATTAAACTAACTATATAATTCAAAATTTCAAAATTGGGCATGTATACCGCCGGACGGTGGTGCACTCGTGCACATGCAACATGCAGCTTACCCGGGCCGCGGCCGCGGGGAGCCTGCGGGGACGTGCACCCAGATGCACGGGAGCAACAGGTCAAAACGGCAATGCGGAATCTGACTGTGGGAATTTGTGAATTTGTGAAGGTATACAGGGTATTTTGGATATAATTATATGAACAAATCCATCAAAACACACAATGAACTATTATGAATACAATGAGTATAGTGTTAAACTACTATTAAAGGGAATATAAAGTAATAGTACAGCTATAGATATAGAATAATAAAATCAAAAGGTATATCAAACATCGAATAATTTTTATATAATTTCAATTTCAAACTATTTAATTATACATAGATATCATATCCTGAATTTTACATATACTTGTTTATCTGTAATTATTGGTACCTTAATTAATTGCATTATTTTTGGATAAAAGTCATAGTTTCAGAGAATTGATCATCATAAATTATCTAACTTCGATCCATTTGGTTATATACCATTTACAACATTTAGTTATTCAAATACTTAGAACTATAAACTTTTTTAATATTTACTTTTAAAAGTTGATATATAATGTAAAACTAATAAAGATATACATAAAGAAATAAATGCTCTTTTGCGAAAAAAACTAAAAAACAACAAAATGACTTAGATTGGAGAGGTACAAGAATATGATGATGCAGGAGTAGTTTGGAAAATAAGAATGATATACTTAACAGATCCCCATAGACCTAAAATACAAAATGCTATTGTTGCAAGACAAATGATAATATAACAAGTTGAAATAATTGGATATCTAACAAAACCATTTTTAGCAAATTTAAACCAAGAAACTTTTTCTGTTTGTGCAGTCATTGTTGGAATATCATAATGTTGAATTCTTTCTAAACTAGCTTTGGTCCATAAACCATATAAATGAAATATGAACGGAGTAATGTATGTTAAAGGAATTGCAGCTAATGCTGATGTAAAGGCTGAAATAGAAGAAACTTGAGGAATGGCACATGCAATAATCCAACAAACAATCCAAACAACAGCAACTGTAATCACCCAAAGAATAAAACCTTTTCTAGAATAAAATTTAAGACCTTTGAAAATACGTGGTAAAGCATTTTTATAAACAATTTTTGTTGTAACATGAGCATAAAATAAACCTTGTAAAGCACTAGTAATAAATGTAATAAATCCTAAACCTTTCATAGCTGGAACATTACTAATACCAAACACAGCTGGTGAATTTGAAAATTGACCTTGTTGTGCATAAATAAAATTACCATATAAGAAATAAATAAAAGCCATAAATCCTTGAGCACAAAGAGCTGATTTCCAGAAATCCCAAGGTCTTCTCATTTCTGACATGATTTCAGGAAAGACCATTGAACCACCAAGAACATAAGATAAATTACAAACAGCAACAACTTTCATATATAATGGATTAGATTGAATAGCTTGAGTAACAACAGCAGCTTTTTCTAGACCTAATAATGATGCAGCATTATCCCAATTAGGATCTGTTCCAGACATATATCCTAATTGAATAAATAAGCTAAGATAATTTATAAGAGCAACAATAAAACAAACTTTACCAATACTATGCAATTGTTTAATATGAGTTAAGATCCATAATGCAACACAAAGAACAGTAACCAATCCAACATAACACATTCTTTGATCCCTTAAAAGTAAAAGAGAAAAAGTCATAACAATAACAGTAACAGCAGTTGTAAACATTAAACCAATCATTTGTAAGAAAACAACAACATCTCTTGCAAAACTACCACATATTGTTTCAACTAAATCAGCCATTGTTTTAATTGGATATTCAGGTGAATCTAATAATAAGAATAACCACCAAATTAATTGACCTGTACCAACAGCAACAAACCAAACAAAAAACATAAATAAATTTGCAGGAACATAACCTAACATAGCATAACAATTTGGAATTAAAGTAGCACCTAAGATTTCAGCTGTTAATAAACCAACACAACTTAACCAATGTGTAGTTCTAATTGACATATTTGAATTATTCCAAGTTAAATATTCATGACTTTGATCATCTTGTAATGTTGAAATAAATAATGAATTTTTAATTATTCTATTAAACCAACCCATAATTTTATCATTTTTGACTTCTTCATATTGATGTTCAACATATCTTTGTGCATAAAATACACGAGTTGGTAAATCTGGTTGTTCTAATTCTTTCTCTAAAATATTTTCATGTTCATCAGTAAATGGGATAATTGCATCTTGTAATCTTTCAAATGCATCCAGTTTTCCTTCTTCTTCAGAGGCTGTTGGTGATTTCTCTAATACCATTTCTTTCTTTACTTGTTTTTTATTCGAATGAATACCAAGTTCAATAAGTTGACGTAAATTGATCTGTTTGGATAGAAATTGATATTTGAAAAAGTTGGAAATTGTTCCAGATATATATACAGACAATGTCAAAACCTATTAATGATGCAATTAATAAATCTTATATAATTATTAGTTACCATTATAGGCTAAAACAACTGCTTTGGAATGAATGGCTACAGTATATATACAACCAGATCGTTCAACAATTGACAACAAGATGTTTATTAACATTAAATCTCGATGAACTGCTATTTATGATCGATGATCGAGTGAGTTATATCAATTCTGAAATTAATATGTATCAATCTGATATATTTATCAACATCATCCAAAAGGTATATGATGTTCAAGGAGTGCATATCCATTAAAGCAATCATAAAAATCTATATACGTATACGTAGAGGAATATGTATAATGTATAGTTAAAGAAAAAATCAAGTGGTTGCAATTGATATTATAAGCATTAAAGAAGGAATTGAACAAAAAAATTTGAAAAATTTGAAAAGGGATTATATATTTTGATGATCTTAGATATGACTACTTAGCTAGGTTATAATATGCTTAAACCTCATACAAAAATGTACGTATACTGGTTGTGCTGTAACGATATTTTAAAGAGAGGTTTACTTTATTTGATTATTTTTATAAAAATTGTACATGTTGATGTTGTAACATTTAAGACTTTTTTTCAAGACTTATTCAATATTACAGTTACCTATATACCAACTACCAAGACCGAAGATCAAACAATTTAGTCGACGATGTGATGGGTTGGTCCTTAAATCTTCGAAAGACTTCGATCAACTTTCATAATTAATTAATTTTATAAATTAAACAACAATTTTTAAACCTTTAATAATAAGTTTAATTTAAATCTTTTTTCAAATTTAAATTGGCAATATTAATCATCAATAAGCCTTGGATATCTGTACAATTTGAGTAATTGATCGAAGCATTATATATAAAGAGATCAATTAATCAATCAATGCGACAATGACAATGCCCCTGTCAATTAAAGGAATTCAATCAATCAATCATGATCAAACAATTAATCGTGCAATATTGGTAAGTTGGCTGGTACATACTAGGTAGGTGTACTATATACTTTCAAACACAATTGAGGTGATTAATTATTTCAAATGATGATGAAGTTTTACAGTCATAGACATGCAATTTGTTTCTGAATTATGTATTGTTTTGGATTGATATATATATATAGCTATAGGTTAATCATGTAGTACGTGAAAATTACAATTAGGGGTTCCTTTTATAACCTACTCATTCAATTCATCCAGTTTATATTCTTGATCGATCGAATCAAGTTGAGAATTAAGCTGATCGAATTAAGAAGAAGAATTATAAAGGAATTAAGAATTAAGATCGAGATTCAGAGAATTATATAAAATTAAAATTAAATGATGAAATTATACATTTTTTTTTTGAAAATTACTTGATTCGTTGATCTTTCATTGATCTCTGAAACCGGGCCTGATCTCAAATGTTTGACTAAAAGTTGAACTAACTGAATTGAGTAATTTGAATTTTGAGGTTTTTTTTTTTATAAATTGAATTGAATTGTCTACTCTAAATTGTCTGTCTGAATTGTTGTCATGCAATACGATGATATGGTAATGATACTAGTAGGTTATGATTATGACGCTCAAGTAATTACTGATTCAAGTAGTTGATGGATTAACTAAATTTAAGTCATATTTGTAAGCTAGTTGTAACTGGTTAACGCCAAACTTGGGCGTTAACGCTGGCTGGTTTCTTGCACCGCCATGAACCAGAGAATCGAGAGTGCGAAGTGGGCGGAAGGGCTTAATAGAATACAGATTTGTATGGTAATCAGATCTACCACCCCTTAAATTCCTGGAAACTTGTTCAATTTTAACACTGTTTGACCTACCCAAGTAAAACCTATAACCCAATAATTTATAAAATAAAATATTTAGTTGAAATATGAGGGGTATGGTACGGTTTATACGGGAAACAGTGCTAAATCTTTATCGTTGAAGAAACGCGTCAACGTTATGAATTGAATGAATTGAACACCTATTTCTTTCACTTATTAATCAAGTTTCAAGAATCATGCCAGTACCTGAAGAGAATAACAATGATCCAGGTATATTATCAACTCCAAATGTCATCAATTCCAATGCTTCTTTAGAAAAGAAAGCTCTTGATTTAATTAAAAATATCAGATCAACTTTTGAATTTATCTGGATATTTCCTACTCTTTGCACAATTGAAAACCCAACTTCAGATGATGTATTACGCTTCTTATTAAAGAATACAAAGCTTCAATTTGTTGATAATTATGTGATTTCCATCACATGCTTTTCTAAATCTTTTGGTTCTAGTAAATTTGAACATCACCTTCTTTCAACTTTTATAAAAGTATTAGTGGCAAAACAATTTAAATTTCTTGAAATTAAGCTGTCATCAATAAATTGGGCTACATTGGCTACTGATGATATTAAAAACTTATTATTATTATGTTGTGAAACACTATATTCCAATAATTCATCTGTTTATCAAGATGATAACTTTGTTAAAGAATTATTATCAAGATCAATTTTAAAACATATCACAATTTCAATTAGTCATTATTTGAAGTCAGTTAATAAGTTATGTTTATTTAAATCACTTGATTATTTATCATTATGTTTCCCAGTTTTAAAAAATTCAGACCAAGATGTTATAAAATTAGTTGAAGATATAAAACATTGGTGTTCTATTCAACCAAATAATAAAACAGGTTTTAAAACATTAGCAATCCTTGTTTCACCACCATCACTATTTGTTAATAAAGTAACTTTGACTTTGAAAGAAACAATGAACAAGTTCCCAAAAGTTAAATTTATTGTATATCTAAAAGATTGTAAGGAATCCATTGATTTAACAACTACAATTAATCCAATTCAACATTTTATTACTAAAATTGTTAATATAAAAGTTCATAAGAATCTTTTATCACGTCTAACCATGAAACAGTTTAACTATGACACAGTTTTACCAGATATGGTATATGATTTACATGAACATTTGAAGAAATTTTCATCTTTAAAAGAACTTACAATTTCATTTGATGATAATAATAATATATTAATAGGTAATTCAAATATTTCTCAACTTATATTAAAAGGAAATTCTTCAAATTATCCAAAGAAAATATTTCTTATAGATTCAAATAAACTTGAAAACATTAAATTTGATGTACCAAATTCTTCATTTGAAATTGATAATGATACATCAAATAAATCTGTTAATATTTCTATAATTAAATCTTCATCGAAGGCTATGTATTTAGGTAAATATTGTTCATTAAAAATACCTTATTCAGCTCAAATTCAAAAGTTTCCTGAATTCAGAGCTCCTAATTTAATATCTTTAGATGTTACTGTTCTTGTTAATGCCAAATGGTCAAGACCACTTAACAAAACTCCATTTTCAAAGTTTATTGAATTATTACCAGTTTCATTAATAAGTTTTAAATTTAAAATTGTTTTACCTTTATCGGCTAAGGATAAAGAAACTACAAATAAGTTTGGATCTGTTTTAAAATCATTAGATTTTACACGTTTTGAACAATTAAAAGAATTTCATTATTCAATTGAAACAGCCAAACCAATTAAACATTTTTTGGGTATTACTTATCCAGTTTATGATTTAAATTATTTACCTAACAATTTGGAAAAATTAAAATTGAATATACCTGGTATAACATATATAAACAAATTTCCAAAATCATTAATTGGACTAGATTTAAACCTTGAATTTTTAGAAACTGATGTGAATCAATTTTGGAATGAAACTATACTTGATTATAATCATAATTTAACAAAAATCAATTTAACTACTAGATATTTAACTAATTTAAATGTCGAATCATTATTAATACCAACTCTTGAATCATTTCAATTAAATCTAGGTCCAGATAGAACATCAGCATGTGATAGCCAAAATCATTTAACAACTTTACAAATTCCATCAAGACTTCCATTTAGTTTAACTGAATTTAAATTGATATCAGCATATGATAATAATAAATATATTTTATCAGTTATTTCAAAAACTGAAGATACTGATAAGATTCAAATTCCACTTCATAAAGATAAATTTGTTTGGAAAACTGCTATTACATTAGATCAATGGAATCAAGTTAATAAATATCTAAATTTTGAAGATAACATAGAACCAGTTGCAAAAAGAAGAAGAATCGAAAGTTGCAATGAGTTAGTTAAAACTTTTTATGAAGCTTATGCTTCTGTTACTTTTACTTAATTTATTTATTTATTTGTATATTAGTCGTTTGTATATTAGAAAATAGTAATTTCTTCACTATACAGGAAATAGTGTTCAATTTTTATCTTAGAGAAACGCGTTAATCGAACACCTATTACGTGTTTCTTTCACAACAATCATCGTATCAACCAAGAACCATGCCAGTACCTGAAGTGAATAACAATAATCCAGGTATAGTATCAACTGCTAATGACATTGATACTAATGCTTCTTTAAAAAAGAAAGCTATTGGGTTACTTAAAAATATCAAAACAACTATTGAATTCATTAATACATTTCCTACTCTTTGCTCAAATGACAATTCAACTTCAGATGATATATTATACTTCTTATTAAAGAATACAAAACTTTATTTTAATGATAATAATATGATTAGTATCAAATGTTTTTCTAAATCTCTTGATTCTCATAGAATTGAATCTCTCTTCTATTCAAATTTTATGAATATATTAATTACAAAACAATTTAAATTTCTTGAAATTAGACTTGGAAAAATAAGTTGGACTAGATATGCTGATGATATCAAAAAGTTATTATTATTATGTGCTGAACAAGTATACATTGACAATTCAGCTGTTTATCATGATGATAAATTTGTTAAAGAATTATTATCAAAATCAACAATTTTAAAACATATTGCAATTTCAATTCATTGTTATTTAAAGTCTGATAATAAGTTATACTTGTTTAAATCACTTGAAGTTTTAACCTTATTGATCCCAGTTTTAAAAACTTCAGACCAAGATGTTGTAAAAGTAGCCGAAGATATTAAACAATGGTGTTCTATTGATCCAAATACTAAATCAGGTTTTAAAACTCTAAGAATTATTGCTTTGCCTTCATCATTTCTTATTAAATTAGGTTTGATACTGAAAGAAACAATGTGTATGTTCCCAAAAGTTAAATTTACTGTACGCCTAAAAGAGTGTAATGAATTCACTGATTTAACAACTACAATTAATCCAATTCAACATTTTATTACTAAAATTGAAGGTATACGAATCAATAAGAAGTTTTTATCCAACCTAACTATAGAAGAGCATTCAAATTATATGATATATGATTTATATCAGCATTTAAAGAAATTTTCATCTCTAAACGAACTTTCAATTTCATTTGATAATAATAATAATATATTAATAGGTAATTCAAATATTTCTAAACTTATATTAAAGGGTAACCTTTTAAATTATCCAAAGGGAATACTTCTTGAAGATTCAATTAATCTTCAAAACATTGAATTCAATGTTCCATATTCTTCACTTCAAATTGATAATAAATCATCAACAAAATCTGTTAATATCTCTATATCTCAAGATTCATCAAAAGTTGTATATTCAGGTGACCATTGCACTTTAAAAATACCATATTCCACACAAAGACAAGAATTTCCAATATTTATAGCTAATAGTTTAAAATCTTTAGATATTACTGTTTTTGTTCATATCGATAGGTTAAGAATACTTAATAAGACTCCATTTTTCAACTTTATTAATTCGTTACCTATTCCATCATTAATAAGTTTTAAATTTAAAATTGTTCTACCTTTATCGACTAAGGATAAAGAAACTACAAATAAGTTTGGATCTGCTTTAAAGACATTAGAATTTTCACGTTTTAAACAATTAAAAGAATTCCATTATTCAATTGAAACAGCTAAACCAATTAAATATTTCTTAGGTATTACTTATCCAGTTTTTGATTTAATGTATTTACCTAAAAATTTAGAAAAATTAAAATTGAATATACCTGGTATAACATATAAAAACAAATTTCCGAATTCATTAATTGAATTAGATTTAAATCTTGAATTTTTAAAAGGTAATGTTAATGAATTTTGGAATAATACTATACTAGGTTTTAATCATAATTTAGAAAAAGTCAATTTAACAGTTGGTTATTTAACTCAATTAAATGTTGAATCATTATTAATGCCATCTATAAAATCATTTCAATTGAATCTAGGTCCAGATAGATCATTTCAATGTGATTCTAAAAACCATTTGACAACTTTACAAATTCCATCAAGATTTCCATTTAGTTTAACTGAGTTTAAATTGAATTCATTATATGATAAAACTAAATATATTTTATGTGTTATCTCAAAGACTGAAGATACTGATAAGATTAAAATTATGCATCATAAAAAGAGATTTGTTTGGAAGATTGCTATTACATTAGATCAATGGAATCAAGTTAATAAATATCTAAATTTTGAAGATAATATAGAACCAGTTGAAAAAAGAAGAAGAATTGATAGTTGTAATGAATTAGTTAAAACATTTTATGAAGCTTATGAATCTGTTACTTTTACTTAATTTATTTATTTATTTGTATATTAGTCCTTTGTATATTAGAAAATAATTTTGGATACTATTTTATAACAGTGTCGAACTAAATACTAAATGAATTTGTAATATTTGTACCTTTATATTGTAATGATGGTATTTAATTCATTGTATTAAGTGAATTGATGGAAGTGCTGTTTTTAATGTTGTGTAAACAAAAAAAAAAAAATGTTTTTTTTTTGAACTGATTTTTCTTTGCTGTTTTTTTCAACTTTTTTGACATCTTTTAACCAAATTGACCAATAAAACTGAAAACTCTTTTAATCAATAAACGAAAACTTTCAATTGATACTATACTCAACAATCAGTCTTTTCTTTTATGAAACGTGTTAATGCCGATTTGAAGTTGCCTTCCACCAACAGCTATCTTATTAATCAAGAATCATGTCAGTCTTACAAGGGCAACAACAGAATATCAATGTTCCATACATAGCACCTAGTAAAAGTACCATTGATGATGGCAGTTCACACTTGAGAGAGAAAGCTTATGATTTAATTGAAAACATCAATACTTCCATTGAATTCATTAGAACATTTCCTACTTTTTGCTCAACTGGTAACCCAAGTTCAGATGATGTATTACAGTTTTTATTAAAGAATACTCAACTTCAATTCCTTAATAATCATGAGGTCAGTATCAAATGCTTTTCTAAAGTTCTTGAGTCTAGTATATTTGATTCATCTTTGTTTTTGTCAGCTAAATTTACCGCTTTCATAGAGACATTAATTGCTAAACAATTTAAATTACTTTCCATTGTGCTTTCATCTATAAACTGGAATACATTATTTAATGAAGATATTAAAAAGTTCACTTTATTATGTTGTGAAGAACTATATGCTGATAATTCATCTGTTTATCAAGATGATCAATTTGTTAAAGAATTATTATCAAGATCAAATTTAAAACATATAATAATTCCAATTAACCATTATTTCAAATCAGATAATAAGCTGTATTTGTTCAGATCGATTGATTGTTTAACTTTATGGATTTCAGTTTTTGAATATTCAGAAGAAAAAGTCGATGTCGTAGAATTAGGTGAAGATATTAAGCAATGGTGTTCTATTGAACAAAATCATAAGTCTGATTTTAAAACTTTAAGAATAGTTGCTTCACCTTCAATCTTTGTTCATGAATTAGCTTTGATGTTAAAGGAACTAATATACATGTACCCAAAGGTTAAATTTATTGTACATTTACAAAAATGTAAGGAATTTAATGATTTTACAACAACTATCAAACCAATTCAAGATTATATTACCAAAATTGATGGTATACAAATTGATAAGAATCTTTTATTATGCTTAACTCAAAAACATTACTCATCAGCTTTGACATATGATTTGGAAAAACATTTAAAATCCTTTCCATCTTTAGAAGAACTTACAATTTCATTTGCAACTAGATCTAATTCATTGAATTTTTTGATTGGCAATTCAAGTATCTCTAAAATTATACTCGATGAGATCTATGAGAAATCAAAGGATACTCCAGCAAGAACAATATATATTAAAGATTCAATCAATCTTCAAGAAATTGAATTTAATTTAAATTACCATAGTTTACTTTCAATTGATCACAAATCAACAAAATGTGTTAATATTCATATACTCGAGCCTGAATCAAAAGTTATATTTTTGTCAGAGCATTGTTCTTTACAAGTACAATATTTTACTAAGAGACAAATATTTCCAAAGTTTCAAGGTCCTAATTTAAAATCTTTAGAAATTAGTGTTATTGTTAATGTAGATACTATACGAACTTTTAAGAAGTCTTCATTTACAGATTTTATTTATTCGTTATCTGTTTCATTAACATGTTTTAAATTTAAGATTGTTCTACCATTAACAGCTAAGAAGCCAGGCACTACATATACGTTTGGATCTGTTTTGAAATCATTAGATTTTACACGTTTTAAACAATTAAAAGAATTCAATTATTCAATTGAAACAGCTAAACCAATTAAATATTTTTTAGGTATTACTTATCCAGTCTTTGATTTAAATTATTTACCTAAACAATTAAAAAAATTAAACTTAAATATACCTGGAATAACATATATTAATAAATTTCCAAAATCATTAATTGAACTAGATTTAAATCTTGAATTTTTAGAAACTAATGTTAATCAATTTTGGAATAATACTATACTTGATTATAATATCAACTTAAAAAAAATCAATTTAACTACTAGATATTTAACTAATTTAAATGTTGAATCATTATTAATGCCAAATCTTGAATCATTTCAGTTAAATTTAGGCCCAGATAGATCTAGGTTATGTGATACTCAAACCCATTTAACAACTTTGCAAATCCCATCAAAATTCCCATCTAGTTTAAGTGAATTTAAAATAAGTTCATTATATGATAAAACTAATTATATTTTATTAGTTATTTCAAAGACTGAAGATACTGATAAGATTCAAATTCCACTTCATAAAGATAAATTTATTTGGAAAACTGCTATTACATTAGATCAATGGAATCAAGCTTATAATGCATTAACATTTGATGATGATATTACAGAACCAGTTCTAAAGGAAAGAAGAATTGAAAATTGTAATGAATTAGTTAAAACTTTTTATGAAGCTTATGAATCTGTTAATTTTACTTAATTTATTTATTTATCTGTATAATAATAATTTGTATATTAAATCTTATTTACAAAAACTATAACCACAGTAAGAGAGGATAAAGCTGTGATATCAATTCATTGTAGAATTAACATAATCATCAAAACTTTTCAGTGTAAATACTTGGATTAATCTAAAAATTTTAAACTATACATATAAAAACAATTTTGAAAAATAAACTGCTGCTTTTATTTTTCAAAACAAAAACTTATTAAAATCAAAGAAAGGTGGCGAATACATTCACTGTGGATTTTCAAGAAAATTAAAAACTATTGAAAGATATATTTGTCTTAAGTTGTTTATATCAAACTTTGAAGACAAGCTGCTTCTATGTTATTCAGATGTAAAGCCGGTTAAAAGCTCTGCTAATTTAACACCAGTGTCCAATGTTACTAAATTCTATCATGTTATTGAATCAGATGCTGTTGAGAATGTTGTTGGCTCGTCTTTCTATTTGAAAGAGGTTATTCTTAGGTTGATTGAAACTGAGAAATTGGTGTACAATGGGTGCTATCGATGTAATAAGATTCAATAAAATGGAAAGGTAATGGTCATCAATCCATTTTTGGTGATAACTATAAGTTGTTTGTTGAAGTGGATGGTCTAAATAGAACTCTAAATTGTATCATCTTTCCTGATGTTTTAGAGTGTGCAAATTTTGAATTGGTGGATGCTTCACTTTTTTATGCTTAAGTTGAAAAGTAGTTTAACAAAGGTGACTTTTGATATTGCAGTAGAAGTTAAGAAAGCTGAAAAGCATCAAACTTATTATCCAATTACTTATATTAGTATCAATGCTGAATTAGACAAAGGTGCATCAGACGAAGCTGAAGTGTTTGTAGCAATCAAATGATATAAAGAACCTCAATCAATATCAATGATTATTTAAATGGGCTAAACGCACAAATTCAATCAAAACTTGATATAGAGAATGAAATATTGGGGAAGATCATGTTTCAAAAACTATATTTCAAAATTGTTGTCATGATATTTATAACAATTTCAGTTACGTAGTCTTTATAGCCTAAGATATATAAACAAAGAGGTTGAATTTGGTTTAGTTTTGATTGTAATAATTATTCATTTTTTGGCAATCATGGTCTTTGGGTTATATACCTCAATCTGCATTTTGGAAAGGAAATTAGTCGAAAAAGATATGTTTGACTTTGATATGCTCCCAGTTAAACCTTACAACAGGGTTTTCCCTTCTTTATCAAATAAGCTCTTTTCATAGTTTTAACTTTTAATCTTTAGTTTCAATTTGGCGTTTGTACAGTACCAACTGTATGATTGAATTATTTGATGATTTTCTTCTTGAATAGTTCTATTAATTATCTTCAAAACACTAAAAGATTTCAATTTACAACTGATAATCTAGCGGCCTGAGACAACCATCCAATGGTTCATGTGGATGGATTAAGTAAACTGGAGACAGCTGGACGTCATGGTCCTTGAATATGAGTCATGTCCCATAATGAAGAAGAAGAAGAAGTGTTGACCAGCTGTCCCTTTCGTTTCTTCAAATTTGCCCCTTTTAAACAAATTTGCAGCGCCCAAAACGAAATCAAAACAACAACAACAACAACAACAAGCTAACATAAGAACTTCAATCAGTGTACTACCATGAGCCATGCCAGTACCTGAAGAGAGCATGGTTATAGGGTTAACATCACCTGCAGATGTCATTGACTCCAGTCCATCTTTAGAAAAGCAAGCTATTTATTTAATTGCAAATATCAAAGCATCCATTCAATTCATTCATATTTTTACTACTGATGATCCAACTTCTGATGATGTATTACAATGTTTATTAAAGAATACTCAAATTGAGTTCATTGATAATAATATGATTAGTATCAAATGCTTTACTAAAGCTCTTGAATCTATTAAAATTGTTACAATCACTTTAGTTGAACTTGAGAACTTTACACAAATATTAATTACAAAACAATTTAAACTACATTTGATTATACTTTCATCAATACAACAGGATATACTTGTTAATAAAACCATTAAAGATTTATTATTATTATGTTGTGAAGAAATATACGCAGATAATCCAATTGTTTATCAAAATGATCAACTAGTTAAAAGATTAAGATTAAGATTAAATTCAAAGGCAATATTAAAACATATTATAGTTCCAATTGATCATTATTTTAAATCAGATAACAAATTATGTTTATTTAGATCACTTAATTATTTAACTTTAATCATTCCAATTTTACAAAGTTCTGAACAAATTATGAATACAATAAAATTAGCTGAAGATATTAAACAATGGTGTTCAATTCATTCAAATAATAAAACTTTAAAAATTATTGCTTTACCATCATCTTTTTTCCATGAGTTATCTTTATTTTTGAAAGAAATAATACATATATATCCAAAAGTTAAATTTATAGTACATTTACAAAATTGTAATGAATTAATTGATTTAACAAAAAGAATCAAACCAATTCAAAAATATATTAATAAAATTGATTATATAAAGATACATGAGAAACTTTTATCACGTATTTCTATAAAAGATTATTCATCTGATTTAGTATATGATTTATATGATCGTTTAAAGAAATTTTCAAATTTAAAAGAACTTTCAATTATATTTGATGATATTAATCGTATTAATACTAAACATAATTTATTAATTGGTAATTCAAATGTTTCTAAAATTACACTTACTTCAAAGACATTCACACATCCTAACAAAATATATATTAAAGATTCAATTAATCTTCAAGAAATTGAATTCAATTTAAAATCATGTTTTCTTGAAATTGATAATAAATCAAAAAATTTTATTAATATTTCTATACTTGATCCAACATCAAAAGTTTTATTCTTATCTGAAAAATGTTGTTTAAAAATTCAATATTTTACTTATAAACCAACACAACTTCCAAAATTTCAAAGTGGTCCTAATTTAAAGTCTTTAGAAATTAATATTTTCTTTAATATAGATAAGAAAAAAACAAACAAGAAAGGTCCATTTAACAACTTGATTAATGATATTCCATCATCATTAATATCTTTAAAATTTAAGATTGTTTTACCAAATACAAGCATTTCAAATAAACTTGGATTTATTTTAAAATCATTAGATTTTACACATCTTTATCAATTAAAAGAATTTCAATATTCAATTGAAAATAACACCAGTATTATTAATTATCCTGTTTTTGATTTAATGTATTTACCACAAAATTTAGAAAAATTAAAATTGAAAATACCAAGTATAACATATATAAATAAATTTCCAAAAACATTAATTGAATTAGATTTAAATCTTGAATTTTTAGAAACTAACGTTAATCAATTTTGGAATGATAGTATACTTGATTATAACATCAATTTAAAAAAAATCAATTTAACTACTAGATATTTAACTCAATTAAATGTTGAATCATTATTAATGTCGAATTTTGAATCATTTCAATTGAATTTAGGTATAGATAGATCTGAATTATGCGAGGATCATTTAACTACTTTACAATTACCATCAAAATTCCCATTTAACTTAAGTGAACTTAAATTGAATTCATTATATGATAAAGCTAAATATATCTTATCAGTTATTGCTAAAACTGAAGATACTGATAAGATTGAAATTATGAATCATAAAGATCAATTTATTTGGAAAACTGCTATTACATTAGATCACTGGAATGAAGTCAATAAGTTTTCAAAATTTGATGATGATGAAAAGAAAAAAAGAATTGAAAGTTGTAATGAATTAGTTAAAGAATTTTATGAAGCTTATGAATCTGTTAATTTTACTTAATTTATTTATTTATTTATTTGTATATTAGAAAATAGTAATTACAATCAAAAAGTTTACATACTGTAACAGCTATAATCAAGAGTATAACAAATACAATCAATTGATATATGTGTTGCTGTAATATCATCAGATGAATTTAGAAAATGACCCGTTATTAAACATATGAACAAAAGAAAAAGCATAATGTACTATAAATTACACAAATATTTTATTAAAATCAAACCAGCATTGAAAAAATATAAGCACTTAATAATCAATTTTTTTAATATTTTATCACTAACCAAACTAATAAAACTGTAACAACAGCAAAACCAAGAACCATTAAGAAATTATATCCGTTTTTATTAGTAGTACCTTGATATTGATCTTCAGCTTGAGTATCATCCCAAGCAGCTTTAGCAGCAGCAGTTGTTGCTTCAGCAGCTTTACCTTGAGCAGCATCAGCAGCAGCTGTTGGAGCAGTTGTAGCAGTAGGAGCAACAAACCCAGCACAATCACCATAGAAAGCACATGAACCAGCTGAATCACCATAAGTATAAACCTTTAAATTTGGATCATTATCATAAATTGTAGCATAAAAAGCTTCATGTGTCATTGTCTTTGAAAAAAGAGCACCATCTCTTGAAATAACTAATGTATAAGCATGAACTAAAGAGATGAATAATGTGAAGAAGGCTATAATTGAGAATTGCATTATTATTGATGATATATTGATCTTTTGTCGTTACATGAAGAAGAGTTGAAGTGATTAAATTGTTCAGTTTAACAGGAGGTAATTTAATCGGTGTTAATTTTTTTGCCGTTTTTTTGATTCTTGTGAGTAAAATCGCACAGTAAGAAATTACAACGATTTGATGGATTTAACGATTGAACTGGCCAATAATACAACGGGAAGTGCTTATTTGAGCTTATATTAGAGAATCAACCTAAATTAAGCTAGTTTTTTCAGAGATTTCCTGTCAAATTCAGAATTCAAATTCAAAATTCAAAATCAATCAAAAATCAATCATTGATTTTAAGAAGAACACAATATTAATATCTTGAATTGGTTAATATTATACAGTTATCATTAACTGTTAAAGAATAATCATTGTGATTCCTTTAACATTAATGAATTAAAGCTAGCTGTAGAACTTGTATAGCAAGTAATCTGGACTCTGGAGTTCTACCGAATTAGGAGCAGACATGGTTCCCGAAATTAACCCAACAAAACTCGCTCCTCGTTAACTGAGATTATGTATGGGAACCAGAGTTACCACTATGTAAGTAATTTCTTGAATTACACTTCACACAGGCATTCTAGTGTATAATTACAATGATCATATTCTTTGATAGATTGCTATAAAACTATATATCAAACAGATAAATCATCGAAAAATGTGTATGACCTGTAATTAATAAATTTGTTCAAATCGCATACATCTCATAATGTTTTAATTTTTTCAAAAAAAAACTAAACTGTCTTCAGAGGAGCATCCTGAATCTCTTCTGACATCCTACTTGTTGCATCGTAGCAGGTCATAAGTTCATAATTAATAATTAAGAGAATTAATTAATCAATTATGCAAATGAGGCATCTGATGACTATAAAATCGATTTAAATGAAAAAGATTTGAATAAATAATTGATGGATTAATTTAAAATAAATTAAATTAAACAAAAACCATCTCAAGTTTTCCCAAATTAAGTATGAGTATTTCACTACTTCCTGCGAGTTAACAGACATATACTCTATCAAATCACTTCTAATCTTTTTAATAACACTCATAATGAATACTAGTATCTCATATCACTGTTCAAAGAAACATAATGATATCACAAAGTATGTTATAAACAAATTTCATTATATAGTTGTATTTCCGATTCCCATACTAAAACCGCACTCTCCTAGTTATCCAGTCCTCCTCTGCTCTCTCGATACCTCACTCGAATCTTTCTTGACACTTCTTGACGAACAATCCGAGTGCGCTCGCAGAATTCTGACAGTTTTTTGACATAAAATGTGAGCAGCTGGTAGTGATTTTACTGTTTCGATTGAATTGCCAACGATTACGTTTTTGATACACGTAAAACAAAATGTAATCTGTATGTATAGATTCCAACAATGCGAGTTATATTGATATTGGAAATTAATATGAATCAGGGATCTAGTAATTTTAAAAATAAAATCCGCAGTGGTAGAATCGATTCCTTAGTTAAAGAGCGAGATCACACTCATTTCGATTCCTCTCTGTATTTCTGGTGATAATCTCGCAGCGTGATCGATTCATTTTTAAGAAGCTATCACGGAGCGGGATCGATTGATTTTAAGAAGCTATCCCGGGATTGATGAATTAGGATAAAAGAGAATTGTTTACAAGAATATATGATTATACAATAACTAATTAACAGGTACTTAACATTAGATGAACTTCAATTGAGTGTTGAGGAATGATTATGAAATATTATGGGTTTATTAGTGTTCTTTAATTGAATAAACATAAAAATTGTGATTTTTTTTTATTTCTGATAGGAGGTCTGTGCATCAAAAGGTCTTAATTTGGTGAAGACAGAGTAATCGTAATAATCATAAATTTGCCATAAAACTAACATTAAAAATTTCATTGTATATTCAATACCAAGATAAATCAAAGATAAATCGTTTAGGTATCAATAATCTATTTGATTAATCAAATTGAATATAATTAATTTGTAAATTCCTTATAACGCGTCGTCGAAATAATCACAATTTAATACATATCTTCTACTACAAACTCATCATCAAACTAGAATACTAAAAGTACTACTAACACTGGAATTAATGCCAGAATCAACTCAATGTTTAATCAGGTAGGAATCAGATCAACATGGCTTACAAAGTTCAAATTCCCAATTGATTTATCATCATTAATTCAAAAATTCAAACTGAATTCAAAAGTTTTAATTAGTTTATTATTTGGTTCAATTCTAACAAAATTAATATATAAACTATATTCAAATAATTTTACAGTTGTAAGTATTGATCATATTCATAATATTAAGTATACTGCAATTAAACGTTATTGGTTTTTAAATCATTCATTTAGAATGTCTCATGAAAATTTAAATAATAATACAAGTATGATTTTTTATTATAAAATTGGTAGTTTTCAAACTGTTGAAAAGATAGTTACTTCTGGTATTGGATATAAATCAATAACTACAGCAATTAATCCAGAGGTTGATGATGCATATGGTATGAAATTTGGTTATAAAACTGAATTAATTATAAATGATAAAACATATTTAATTCAATATTTTAATCCAAATGGATCAATATTTAGAAGTATTAAATATTTAAATGATAATAATAATTATTTAATTGAAGATACATGGATTGATAAATTTGGTGAATTGGTTATAATTAAAAATAAAGATAATAATCTTTTACAAGAAAGATATTATGATTATTCAATTGGTATACAAAGATTAATTCAAAGAAATCTTGTTAATCATTGTACAGTTGAATCCATCAAAAAAGGAAGTGGTAATGCTGGGTTTATGAACTATATTTATACACCAAAGGATGGTTTAATTGGTAGATTTGAAATTGGTGTTGATAATAAAGTACAATTTGAAGAATATTTATTGAATAAAGATGTTAAATTAATACTTACTTAATATATTTAAAAAGTATTATTTATGATTATGGATTCATTGATTCATTGCTAATATTTAATATAAATGATAAATTATATATAAATTGTTATATGGGATTTTATTGAAATTTATGGTTTTAAGATTCACTTTCTGATTAAGGATTACTTAATTAAATTTTGATTATTAGTGTTATAGTTGATTACCTAGTTAAACATATAATTCACATACATTGCAATTGATCTTTTTATTTCTGAGTAATTGATAGATCCCAGGTGTATTTTTGAGGATTGATAGGTCCCCATGCATTAAAAGGACTAATTGAGCTTTGATGAGGGCAGAGTAATCGTAACCACCAATTAAAAGAACGTTATATCAATTGTGATAATTATTATTGATTTGATTTAATTAATTACCATCAATTAAATGTAACATTATATTATAACCAGTTATGATAAATTGTTAAATAATCCATTATAATTCGTTTAAAATCAACAAAATTTAAAATTTACCGCGTCAAAAAATAAAATGATCATTTACAAGTTAACCAACTCATCATATCTATTGAACACTAACACTGAACTTAATGCCTGAATCAAATCAATGTTTAGTCACTTAGGTATTCAATCAACTTGGCTAACAAGACTTAAATTTCCAATTGATTTTACATCATTAATTAAATCACATTCAAAAGTTTTAATTAGTTTATTCTTTAGTTCAATTATAACAAAATTAATATATCAATTATACTCAAATAATTATACAGTTATCAACATTGATCATGCAAATAATGTTAAATATACTGCAATTAAACGATATTGGTTTTTAAATTGTTCATATAGATTAAAACGTGAAAATTTAAATGATAATACAAGTACAATTTTCCATTTTAAAAATGGTAATTCTGAAATTGTTGAAAAGATAGTTAAATTAGGTGATGGATATAAATCAACAATAACAGCAATTAAACCAGATATTGATGATGCATATGGTGAAAAGTTTGGATATAAATCAAATGTAATTACAAATGATGATAAAAGACATTTAATTCAATATTTTAAACCAAATGGTGATATATTTAGAAGTATTGAATATTTAAATGATAATAATACAATTGAAGATACATGGATTGATGAATTTGGTGAATTAAAAATATTAAAAGATAAAGATGAAAATTATTTACAAGAAAAATATTTTGATTATTCAATTGGTTTACAAAAAATTACAAATAGAAATATTGACAATGAATTTAAAATTGAAGCTATTTCATTTAATGATGGTACTGATAGTGATGATAATTTAGGTATTATTAATTATGTTTATACTTCGGATGTTGATATTGTTGGAAGATTTAAAATTAATGATGATAAAAGTATTGAATTTGAAGAGTTTTTATTGGATACTAATATTAGTATTACTGTTAGTTAGCATTGGAGATTTACATTTATTGGTTTGTTAAATGATGATTAAGAAGACTTGGATTAATTGTCTTTTACTAGGGTTATTAGAGTTAATGGTTGAATTGGTTGAATTGTGTATACGTACTTTGCTTAAATGAACATTTTTGTGTATACTTGTCTTTAAAAACTCTATTAAACTCATCTGTAGAAGTCTAATAAGATGATGATAATGAACTTCTAAAGAATAAATAAGAACAAATTGTAAAATTATCAGTTTCAGTTCAAAATTTGAATGAATTCAATCATATTCTTTCAATTCTGAGCCGATTTTCCTTCCGAAACAGGAACACTGAGGGTGAGGGTTTTAAGCAGCACCTTTTTTATAGTAGAGAAAACCACCATTTCAAGCTTCACACAAAACATGAGCCTAATACAGGTACTTTACAATATCAAGCATGTAGTTGTAGTTATAAATAAACTAATTGCAATTTTAAAGAAACAGTAACTAAGGGATTACCACTGCTACAGTAGAATTTCCGTTTGCAGTGGTAGACTCGATTCCCATACTAAGACCCTCGCTCTCAGCCAACGCTCGGACCTGCTCAACTTCTGATTTTAAATTGGCTGTATGAAATTTGGGAAGGGCAAAATGAAAATTTTTATTGGACGTTTCTCAACAACACCTTAATTCTCTTTCTTCTTCTTCTTCCTCAAGCTCAACTCACTCCACGTTGTCTTCACTAGGTATGATGTTGCTCTATGATATAGTTGCTGTTTGGTAATTGTTGGTTGACTGGTCCTGGAAGTTTTATTGTGGATTCGAAATGGCACCATATCACTGTTTTTTAAGTTGATCATTAAATCTTATATCCTCTTCGGCACTATCAGTCAAACCAGAAGAAATTCTTGCAAAGTTGGAACCTATGGTACCCAGGAGTAGCTGTTGTGTCTATTTCTGTACGATCAATTCTATTTAATTCAGTTTGAAAAGTTTCATTATTAAGAGGAAGTCTCATGTTTTGAAGAGTTGAGTCAAATGTCAAACCAACTTCAAAAAGTTAACTAATTCATGTAATAGTAAACAAATAAATCAACATTGAACGTTAAATCATCAAATTCTTTTAAATTTTTAATATTTTGATTGTATGAACTTGAAACATAATTTGATCTCATTTGCATGAATCTATCAAAATTTTCCAAATATTCTTCAACTTGGCCCCCACTATGTGAAATTGATAAGTAAGATGCTATTGTTTCTTTTGCTCTACCAATTGTTTCTTGGCTGATGTTCAATTCAAATCTAATATCAAAGTACATGGCTAAAATTGAATTGATATAATTGTTAAATGAATTTTCTTCAGGAGTCTTATCCATTTGTTTAGCGAAATGTCTAACTGTAGATGGAGTAACTTCACCAAGGGAGTTTTTAATTGAAAATTGTGAGAATTCTTCTCTATTAATAACAACACCATATAACCCCAAGATATCAAAATTAACATCAGCTGTATTACAGGTTGAGATGAACCATTGAAATAATCAGAATCAATAGGTGGAGATGAACCATTGAAATCAAATTAACTTCCATTCATTAACAAATTGGATAATCTCGATACAGAAATCAAAACAATTAATATACTCTAAGTCATCTTCAGATAATTTTTCCTTGTTACCATGTTGATTTTCTAATTCTTTTAATTTTGCATATAAATCATCCATTGGTAAATCATATAAATCTAACAACACTTGAACTGTTCCTGAATCAGCATTTAGGAATAATTTCAAAAATAGAATAACACAAAATTCATCATCAAACCAAAAGCTTCTTTATTATTAGGAATAAAATCTAGTTTAGTTCCAAATGCAGCTTTCATCAACTGATCTCTTGTCAATTTATTAAATAAAACACCATGTTTTGTTTTCACCTGAAAAATGTCATATTTACCAGCGGGAATCTTAGATAAAACAATTCCTAAGATGCTCTTATTACCAGCTCTTAAAGCATTATAAGATTTTGGGATTTCAACAAAAACAACATCATTTTCATTACCTATATATAACCTTGGATTTGGGAAAAGAATATTTCAAAACATATAGAATTGAACATTTTTCCTGAAATTAAAAACGAATTCAGTTTATCAAATTTGAAACTGTATCTGTTTTAAATACTAATTCAAAATATTTATTGCTAAACACAGGGTATTTTATGGATTTAAAAGAACCTTCAAAATAAAATGGTGGATCTGTTTTAAATACAATTAAGTTAATTATATAAATATCACAGAAATAATAAATTGAAGATTGGAAACCTTTCCTTGTCTCTGGATATTATAAGTTGGTCTAAGCATACAAAAATGATCTTATACACATACTTTGCTGTATTTTCGCAAATTTCATGCAAAATTTAATTAAAATTTCAATTTTACTATATTAAGGTTTTATTAGTTTTTGGCATTGCATGAGCAGCCATGCAAATTGATTTAGAATTATTTTAAGACATCAAGTATCTTTGTCTACTTTCATCACTTACATGGAATTTAATGATTCTATAGGATTTCATTATCTCTAGATAAAATTAAAAATAGTGTATAAGCTGTTTTGTATAAGACTCGACCAGTTAAATTAGTATTAATAGCACCAAGGTATTATTTGAGAAATGTATATCTTTTAATATTAGTTCTTTTATATTTAGCTATATAGTAATTAATAATTTTTACATAAATTACAATTAGTAGATGACTGCCATATGCCTGTACGTGCCAGCAACACGGCAGCTTGTGCGGCAGAACGCGCAGAGTGTGAAAGAGGTTGATTTTCGGTGTTGTTTTGCCCCGTGCGCATCCACACAAAAAAGCTACTTTGTATGGGAATCAGTGTTACCACTATATCAGGGAATTTCTCTGTTACTCCCTCTACAATCCCTTAATCAACAGTCTGATTTCTCTCCAGTATACCTGCCACC
>JAJLZM010000314.1:0-37722 GCA_030572235.1 Ambrosiozyma kamigamensis
GAGTCGATTAACTGGGTCAAGATGAAGAGAATTTCAAATGAGATTGTTTCAAGAGATTTCAGAATTCAATATGGAAGTCCAACCACAATGGTTTCAATAGATACGTATATAGCTTTTGGTACTAGTAAAGGATTTGTGATAATATTTGACTATGATCAAAATTTAGTTTACGAACTAGGAAAAACTTCAATGGCTAGAAACTTTGGGTCAGTAACTGCAATTTCATTCTCTTTAGATTCAACATAT
The DNA here is from genome assembly GCA_030572235.1 of Ambrosiozyma kamigamensis. Taxonomy (NCBI): domain Eukaryota; kingdom Fungi; phylum Ascomycota; class Pichiomycetes; order Pichiales; family Pichiaceae; genus Ambrosiozyma; species Ambrosiozyma kamigamensis. The sequence continues at coordinate 247 of JAJLZM010000314.1, forward strand.
ATCGCCGCTGGGTTTTCTTCTGGTGATCTTTTAATATGGGATTTACCTCAAAACCAAAGACAAGTTTTGCATATACAACCAATAACTAAAGACGAATATCACGGGGTCAATAGTATTCCTAAACAAGGTCATCTAGTAGGAACACCCATAGTACAACTTGAATTCATTGGAAAAAGGCATACAGCGTTAATGAGTTCTGATGAAGCTGGCTTATTAGTCTGTCATGATGGTGGTAGATCAATTATGGGTTATTATTCTAAATCCAAAATATTATTTGGTGCTAAAGAAGGTGATATTCCAACCTTAGAACAAAATTCCACCCTTTCATTTAATAGTTTACCAATAGGCTCATATACCCAATTAACCGATAATATTGGGGTTATAGCTGTTATTACACCCACTGCTTTAATTGTAATATCTACTCAGCCTTCTTTACAGACACATTTCAAAGTTGGAAAACCGAAACTGTTGAAAGATTCGTTTGGGTTGACTGGGTTAGTTTCTTGGTTTCCAGCTACACGTAATAGACTTGAAAATAGGTCCAACGTCCCTATGCTAGCTTATTGTTGGTCCAACATTTTAACTCTTTTTGAAGTTAACAGTGAGACAATAATTGATAAAAATGGTATTAAATCTGTAATGATGAAATTTGAAAATAAAAAGAGATGGGTATGTTCTGAATGCATTGTCGCACTGCATTGGCTTAATTCAAAAATAATAGTTATATTAACAAAAACCCATAGACTGATTTTCTTAAGTAGAAATTCATTAAAGGTTTTATGTTCCGTTGATCTGATTTCTAAGCATATCAAATACAATTACTTTTTCAAAGGAAATAATCTCAATTTGATCACACAAAACTATCATGGCTCCTTAACTTCTTTCAAAGGTAGAATTTTCATTCTTGGTAAAACAGAATTTGTGACTGGTGCTTTAACCAATTGGGCAGATATTCTTTCTGAATTATTACGTTCTGGAAATTACGTCGAAGCCTTAGAACAGGGTAAGAAACAATATTTAGGTGATTGTAACATGCCTTTACTAGGCTTACCTATCGAAGAGGATATTAGACATAAGTTGGTTTACAACGATATAGTCAAAATTTTAGATGCATCTTTAAATTTTATTTTCACAGATAAAAATATACTACAAGCTTCAAATGATGAAAGATTAATAATGCTAGAAGATTTTTTGAATACCACCTTTGGTGTTTGTATAACCATAAACTCAGCTCCAGAAGTCTTTGAAACAGTTTATGAAAAATTTGAAAGTAATAATTTAACTGACTCATATTTTAAAGTTTTGGAACCTTTAATTTTAAAAGATAAATTATCTATATTACCTCCAGCTGTTCTGAAGGGTATGGTTAAGTATTATATTGATAAAGATCAAGGTGAGGTGTTAGAAGAATTATTGTGTCTGTTAGATATAAAACAATTAGATATTGATTTAACTATTCATTTATGCCGTCGGAATCATCTAAATGATACATTGGCTTACATTTGGAATACGCTAATGGATGATTACATTTCTCCTTTATTTGATGCTATTAAAGAGATTAAAAAGCTATCTTATCTTTCATCAAGTTATAACGACAATGAATTATTCAGAATTGCAAAAGATGCTGTTTATGTTTATCCATATATTTCATATATACTTACAGGAAGACAGTATCCAACTGATAAGTCCATTGATTCGAGCAAGATGGAATCAGCTAAATTAAATATTTATTATACTTTATTCAACGGTGCTGCGATTTCTTGGCCTAAGAACTCTGAAAAGTTACATATTCTGGAGAACTATTCTGATGAGCCTGCTTTCCCATATTTATATTTATTATTGAAATATGACAGCTTTCAGATGTTTTCCTGTTTGAATGAAGCTTTTGAAGACGAACTTCTAAATGATGATGAAATCTTAGCTTTTTCAAATTCTTCTTCTCAAAATTATGAATTGAAAGTCAATAGACAATACATAATTGATGTTTTAATTGGGATCTTTAATGAAAATAATGATTTTCCAGGATCCGATAAAACATATTTAGCCATATTCATTGCTAGAAATTATCCTAAATATCAACAATTTATAAGATTATCTGACTCAACATTAAATCAAATAGTCCAAGATTTATGCTCTTACTCAGATGAAGATTTAAAGGATGAATGTGAACTAAGTTTACAAGGATTGTTACAAGTTTATAAACCAGCTGATTCAGATACTTTAATATCAATGCTTGAATCTGCCGATTTTTATAATGCTTTGTTAGGTATATATAAATCAGAAAATAGAATGTTACAATTATTAGAGCTTTGGGTTAAATCAAAAGAGGATATGACTAAGCTTGATATTTCACAAGGTAGTTCCACAAATTTAAGTGAAAATCCATTTTTAGATAATGGTAACACAATCGACTATGATGCTGCTGCACTCGATGGATCCATAAATTATGGTGCTTATGGAATCAATGAAATGTTTGAATCAGTTCCTGTAATGGTTGAAAAGTGCTTAGTTAACACAGATTATAACCCCTTAGAAAGAATTCAAGTTGAGCAATTCATTAATTCTAAATTTGAATATTTTGTTAAAGATTATCCAACTGAAATGTCTAGAGTTTTCAGTAAATATTGCCCTAAATTGAACAATGCATTATTAGATTTGCCTGATTCAAGTTACAAGCTTTCTTATTTGAATTCTTTAATTGATCTATCAACTAGAAATTTAACTAATTTCACGATTTCCAAAGAATTAAAAATTCAATTTATTAGACTTCTATCAAATTATGATAAAACTAAATTAAAAGATTACATAATGTCCATGAGCTCAATTGATAATGACATTATGGACTATTTGGAAAAGTATAACGAGATTGAAATAATAGTGGATATTTATAAGCGTAACAGAGATTACTCAAATGCAATTCATAAAATTATTATTATTATAGAGAATACTGGCAAAAAACTTATTTCAGATGGATACGATAAGTTTTTAACTGATAAATTATGGCAATATTTATTTTTGGGGTTTAATTTATTAGAATCTTGTGATGATAATAAGGAGATAAACAATAATGGATTAACGGAAAATGAATCTTTGTTATTAGAATTGGTTGAATCTACAGTCACATTATTTGTGAAAGCTAATAAGGAATTTACTTCTTCTGATACTAAAGAAGATGATAAACCTGATGGGGCCAAAGTTATTGGAGTTTTTAAAAGATATATTCAAGATTCATTCACAAATTTGATTGATTTAAAAAAAAATGCTTCTGACTCATTTTTAAAAATATTTTATGAATTTTTAAGCAGATCTTCAGTTAAAATTACAACTTTAGGTGATGTTCGGACAGTTTTACATGAAATCTATATGGCTTATTATCATGGTGAAACAATATTGAATATCATTTTGAAGTTGGTCAATGAAGACATCTATGTTGACTTAGACAAATTGGAGAATATGAAATTAAAAGGGTGGTCTTTACATGGAATTGAATGTGAAGTTTGTGGTAAGAATATTTGGGGATCTAGACTTAATTCAAATGTTTTTGAAGCATGGCAAGATAATAAATTAGGCCTAGAGGTTCCGGAAGATGCTAATGATAGTTTAGAAATTGTTGTTTTCCAATGTAAACATGGTTATCACACTAAATGTTTGGATGGTATGGGATTAGAAAAATCTAATAGATATTGTATTTTGTGTAATCCTAAATAATTTTATTTTATTTATTTATCTTATTTTGCTAATATATACTTGAGCTCTTTATTGAGCTAATATAAATATGCTAATTATACTTATAAATATCTACAGTACTTAAATGAACAGATACAAAATATTAACTACTCTCATTCATCCAATCTAAGGTATATCTAATACCTTGTTCTAAATCAACTTTAGGTTTGTAACCTAGAACAGTCTTAGCCTTAGTAATATTGTGATATCTATATGCACAAACAATTTTAACTCTAAATGGGGTCAAACCAGGCTCCTTGTTCAATAATTTAGAGAAGAGAACAGACATATAACCAGCAAAGATTGCTAAAGGTCTATTTAAAACTATGTTATAATTATCAATATGTCCATCTGCTTTCCAAACTGTTCTTGCTAAAGTCCAGAAGTAGGATGGGGTATCATTTGTAACAAAGAATTTTTCACCTCCAACATTTTTAACTTCTTCAGGATCTAACATTTTCTTAGCAGCTAAAACATGAGCATCTGCCACATTACCAGCATAGGTCCAATCGAAAAGGTTATCATTATTTCCAACTTGAAATTTAGTTTGACCATTCTTCAAAACAGCTCTTAAACCAGGGACCAATTGTCTATCACCAGGACCAAAAATACCAGCTGGTCTTAATGCGACAGTATAAAATTTATCTTCAAATGAATTAGCTCTTAATACCATTTCTTCTGCTATTGCTTTTGTTTCATTATAACCATCCATTGGAACTTCTGGAATTGGCCATGATTCATCAGCATTATGGATATCTTGACCATTGAATATAACACCTGCTGAAGAAGTATAAACTAAGACGTGAATACCCATATCTTTAGAACATTTAATTAAATTAGCTGTACCTTGAACATTGACTTTTTCATAAATTTCTTGAGCTAAACCATGCATTGGAGAAGCAGAATGAACAATAACTTTACATTGAGATGACTTGATAGCATTTTTGATATCATCCTCAGAAGTCAAATCACCAATATGACATGTTATCTTGGAAGGATCAAATGTAAAATATTGAGAAATCTTATCTGGTAAAGGTCTTATATCAAAAACATGAATATCTGGTCTTGGAGAATCTTCCCAGAACTGTTGTATTAGATGCAAACCTAAGAATCCTGCACCTCCGATTAGTAAGACTGAATCAATGGAAGACATTTGTATAAATTTCAATAGATGATACTCTAGGTTTTTCCAGAAGGAAGAGCACTTAAAATCATCATAATCATCATAATCAAATCAATCAATTAAACGATCGCTCGAGCGTTCTACGGGAACGACAATTTGTTGTGAATACCGGACTCGGTAAGTCTCGGTGGATCTTAAACTCGGACCATCTTATGGCTCTGCGGCTTACTCAAAATGTGAAAAAAAAAATATAAAAAATTTTAGTATTAAAGCATTTTATGCTATATCAAGACCATTATATTCAGTACTAATATTAAACGCAATGGCTGGATCAACAAAGACAAAATCAAAACTGACAACCTTTCACGGGCATGAGAATTTTAGGCATAGAATAATACTTGCAACTTTATCAGGAAAACCAATTCGAATAGAAAAGATTAGATCAAATGATATGAACCCTGGTATTAGAGAATATGAAAAAGACTTTCTAAGATTGATAGATAATGTCACAAACGGTTCTGTCATTGAAATCTCAATGACTGGTACAACAGTTATTTATAAACCAGGATTAATTATAGGTGGAAATTTTACTCATACATGTCAATCTGATAAACCATGTGGCTATTTTATTGAACCAATGCTTTACCTAGCTCCATTTTCCAAAAAGAAATTTTCAATAATATTTAAAGGTTTAACAGCATCAAAAACAGATGCTGGTTTAGAGTATATTAAATGGGGATTATTACCAGTTTTAGAAAAATTTGGTGTTTTAGATGTTGAATTACATATTTTAAAGCGTGGATCTCCTCCTTTAGGTGGTGGTGAAGTTCATTTAATTGTCAATTCATTGATTGCACAACCTATTACTGTTCATGTTCTAGATATACAGAAAATTTCAGCTATTAGAGGTATTGCCTATTGTACAAGAGTTTCTCCATCAGTTGTGAATAGATTAGTTGATAGTTCAAGATCAGTTTTAAAAGGAACTGGATGTGAAGTTAATATTACAACTGATGTTTGGAGAGGAGAAAATTCAGGTAAATCTCCTGGTTTTGGTTTATCTTTGTTCACAGAATCTAAGAAGATACCATTCAGATATATTGTTGATGATATAGGTGTTGGTGGAGAAACACCAGAAGATGTTGGAGAAAGAGTGGCTTACAATTTGTTAGAACAAATTTCAAAAGGTGGTTGTTTAGGAAGGAATCAACTTGATTTAGCATTTACATTAATGGTTATTGGTAAAGAAGATATAGGAAGACTAATTATAAATCGTGAGCAAATTGACCAAGATATGATTCTTTTATTAAGAGATATAAAAGAAGTTTTTGGTACTGAATTTTATTTCCAAGAAGAAGAAGATGAAAACTACTTAATTGCTACAGTTAAAGGTGTTGGTTTCACTAATTCATCTAAGAAGATTTCTTAAGGATATAAAGTATGACTTCAAGCATGTTGATACTATTAATTGAGTTGATAAAAGACTTCAAAAGTATTAATTTCTTTTCTCCAAATCCAAATTGTAGTTTTTAGATAAGAAATGAAATGAACAATTCTAATTTTGAATTCCCTTCTGTATTAATATTATTTGTATATATTCCTTAATTATAATTATTTGAGCATATCGTATAAACTGATCTCATCATGGTCATAAGACAGAAAGTCTGAGAAAGAGCAGATTTATTGTTATTGTACCGAATACTAGCGATGCATATATTTCATTTCATTATTCAAAATCAACTAAAAAAATATGTGTTCTTTAAATTTCACAATGGTTTTATCTTTTTATCTTTTGACATTTGATATCCCTATATATAGCTTTTCATAGTGTTCCAAAACTGTTTGATGCCCTTTTCCAGACCCCAAAAAACTTATAGGAAGCTTAAACTCCCTTCTATTAAACTCAACACTAAGATTTTGAAGTCCGATAAAAGTCATAAACATCTTTTAACACAAGGTCAACTAAAAGTAATTTTACTTACTTTATGTATAATAGGATTATCATTTATTGGTTTTATTGGTCAATATGAATCATTTTCAAAATCAAAATTTTCAAATTATATATCAAAATCAAAATCAAATTTAAGTTCTTCAGTTAGTTCATTATTTCAACAAGATTATAGAAAGTTAACAACAAATGATATAAAAACTATTCCATATGAAATTATATCTCATTTATATGATGATCTACGTCAATCTAAAGATTATAAAAAAATAAAATGGAATAAATATGCTTATGCAACCTATGTAACAAATACAGATTATTTAAGAGCAGCTGTAACTAATGCTAAAAGATTAAGAGAAGAAGATGTTCAAGCTGATATAGTTATACTATTTGCAGATAATACTGAAGTTGGTGAAAAAAAGAAACTATGGAAAGTTACATATGAAAAAGAATTAATTGAAAAAGCTGAAAATGAATATGGTGTTAAGATTATAAAAGTTAATTTATTACAATTTGATTCAGAAGGTGAATCATTATTTGATGATGGATTTACTAAATTTCATGTATTTTCATTAACACAATATAAAAAAGTGATTTATTTTGATTCAGATACGTTAATATATAATAATATGGATGAATTGTTTTTAACTTTACCAGAAGCTATGATTTATGCACCTGCTAATTATATTTCTTTTAGAAATAGAGATTCAACAGATTCTTTTAAAATTAAAGGTCAATTAATAACAGGTGAAATGCGTAATAAGACTTTAGAGGAACTTAAAACAAATAGTTTAAATGAAATAGGTGAATTAAAAGTTGATAGATTATATAATAATTTACCATCAATTAAAAAGAGTATTCAAGCATTAAATAAGAAAAAATTGAATTATGAATTAAGTGATTATTTTTTTGCTTTAACACCAAATAAAGCAATTTATAACAGTTTACTTGATTTATCTAAAAATAAAAAAGATAATGAACGTACCATAGATATATTTAACAAATTAATAAATCCAGTTGAAACTTTGAAAAATAATATGTTTAAAATGAATGATACAGATGATGCTAAACCTTTTGTTATGGTTTTACCTCATAATCCATATGGTTTAGTAACAGATGAATTTGAACTATTTAAAGATTATCATAATTATTATTTAGCAGATCCACAAGATTTAGCATTTTGTTCATTTGATTATGGTAATAAACAGATTGATGAAACAAATATTAAAATTCCATATTGGTCATTTCAAAATAATTTAAAAAATACTAGTTATGGATGGAAATCTACTTTGATTTATGAAGATTGTAAATCCATTCATTTTTCTGATATTTTGGTACCAAAGCCTTGGGATTCAGATGTTAAAGGGATAATGGAACAAGTTGGAATTACATTGAAAAAACGATGCACTAATATTAAAAGTGATAACAATAAAGAAGGGTGTAATGGTATTGAAATATGGTTTGCGATTTATGGTGATTTTCAAGATAATTTAAAAGAAGTAACTTGGTAGTGATTGATTATACTTGTATAAAATATTTTAATGGGTTATTATTTAAAAGTACATATATTGATATTGATGAATTATGAATTTTAATATGTGAATGTAGTTTTGAATCTTTTGAATCTTTTGACAATTAATAGTCCTGTATCTGGAGTCCTAAGCCTTGCTCTTCGGACTTGCTTAATTGGGATGAAACGTAGCAATAAAAACAGATCATTACTATATAAAACAAAAGAAGTAGAAAAGAAAGCATATCAAGTTCAAGTTATCAACTCGATCTCTAGCTAGAAAGATAAACATGTACAAAATTTAAGTGTTTTATCGATTAATTAACCGGCCGCGAGATCAAACAATCAAACAGTCTCGATCCTATTATTATCCTTAAGGGACTGCGGCTGTCATACCTTCATTCAGTAACCAGTACGTCTGTAATACTCAAGCAGAATATCATCAAATAGAGAGAAAAAGAATTAATATCAAAGGAGTTATATAGAGGTTATATACAGTGCTACGTACTACTTCATCATGTATAAATTCTGAATTAATTCATTTATCAATTTTATCTCTCAATTAAGTTGATCAAATCAATTATCCGGCCCAAGAGGCATGGCTGATTTCGAAATTCCTTATAATTAATTGAAATTTGTTAATCAAATTCAAAAATAGATAGACAGATAGACTTGTATTAAGTCATATATATGACGATGATACAGGATATAGATCAATTTAAGCAATTGTATTATTTGCACACCATTAACTACATCATCTATGCGTTTTGAACAGATTTATCACAAAGACAGCTATAATTAGTATATAGTATTACGTATATTAGTTTACATTTTTGAATTTACCGTAGATCGAAATTCACCACGTTTAATTTTAAAAAAAATCCCAGCTAGTACGTACGTTAATTTAAAAGAAACTAAATGCCCTTAATTTATCTTAATTGAACCTTGAAACTGTACGTAGTTTTCAGTTTTTAAAATTAAGAGTACAAAACTAACTATTTTCAATTCTTATCCATATATAAACATGGCAATTAAATCATCATATAAGCATGATAGATTCACATACGTTGATTCATTTACTTCTACTTTCTTATTATTTCTATCATGTTCTTCATTGATTTTATTTTTAACTTATAACACAGATTGGTTATTAACTGTTCAAGAAAAAGAAATAGCTAATAGAGTCACAACTTTCTTTAAAAAATATCCTAAATCTGCTCAAGGTTCAAATCCATTTGATTCTGTTATAACTTCTAATAGATTAGAACATTTTTATCCTTATCAAGAAGTTACTAAAAATGGTGAAATTTATAAACTTCAAAAAGATATATGGCAAATGTGGAAAAAATTACCAACTGATCCTGAATTTCCATATGGTGATTTACATGATAGATGGAAAGATATGAATCCAAATTTTAAATATCATTTTATGACAAATAATGAAATTATTGAATTAGTTAAAGATGAATTTTCAAATACTGTTCCTGAAATTGCTGAAACTTTAGATTTATTACCTTCAATGATTTTAAAATCTGATTTTTCAAGATATGTTTTATTATTTTTATTTGGTGGTTCATATGGTGATTTAGATGTTCTTATTCATAAACCAATGGATGATTGGTTTGATTCAAATAGAAATGTTGGTTTTGTTTGTGGTCATGAAGATGATCTTAATACTAGAGAAAAATCTTTACCAAGAAGAAATCAACTTCAAACTTGGTTTTTTAAATCAAAAGCAAGACATCCAATCTTACGTAAATTAATTTCAACAATTGTTAAAACAACTTTTGAAAATTCTGAAAGAGGTGGTGGTGTTAATTATGGTAAAGGTGAAGGTGTTAATATTTGTACTTCTGTTCATATAATGGATTATACTGGTCCTGGTATATTTACTGATGTTGTATTCACTCATTTAAATTCAATTGAAAATCCAGTTATAATAGATACTAATGTTACCAGATGGAATTTTGCTGAAGAATTAATTGGTCCATCTGTTCAAAGAGGTGTTGGTATAAATTGGAAAACAACAACTGGTATTGAATGGCCAATATTAATAAGTGATGTTGTTATATATCCTCATTTTTCAACAAAATCTCCACCAAAAGATGATGGTTTAGATTATCTTGTTCAACATCTTTTCAGTGGTTCATGGAAACCAAGTTAAAACAAAATTTAATCATTTTATTATTATTCAATTTATTCTGTAGCAATATTTTTCCCCATTTTTGTTATTATTTATTTTTGCTTTTATAGCTTAATATCATTTAAGTTTTTGTTTTTTAATTCATTTAACATGATGTAAAACCGATTAACTAAACTGACCATAGAGTTAACAAAACTATGTTCATAATAAATAGCAAAACCAAAGAATTTGGGAACGTTTTCCTTTTATACTCTTCCTCTCAGGTTCTCTGCCCGGTGCCCCACAAAAAAGTGAAAACCATTTCAAAAAGTTCACGAATTGTGCATTTTTGAACTTTTTGCGACAGCGCAAATGTTGTAGCAATCAGCGAATCAGAGTGCAATAAACCACGTAAAAGTCAGGCGGAATTTACGTAAGCGTCACTTTCGTGCAGAAAAACACCGCTTAAATAGGAAAGTTGCTCACATTCGAGCTGTTTCAGGTGTCTGTATCCAGTAATTGGAGCGGGTAACCCACAACATTTTTACTGTCGTGATACAACATTTTCTCTGTCGTAGAGATTTTTTTCTATTATGTCTAGTCTTTGACAGTTTTCAAATTATCCTATATTATATTATATATACTTTAACTTACATCTCTTGCAACTTAAGTACTAATTGAATTCAGTTAAAATCGTGAAACTGGGCTGGAAGGAGAAACAAAATGGTCAAAATGGTGGACCGTGGTGCCATTCAATATTCGGAGAAAAAAAAAGATGAACGTGGGCACCTACCCTGTATAAAGTCGATTTTAATTTATCTGATAAGACTGATATTTATATTACTTTAAAACTACATAGGATTGTCCCTTTACCTATAACTCATAAACAGTTCTTAAAAGAAAAAAAGATTCATAGTTGTCCAGTTGTTTAATATTAGTGAATATAGAAATTAAAGGTACTTTCTGTTTTAACATTTTAAAAGAAAAAGTTAAACTTTTGATTTATAATTTTTTACACTGTTCACCAAACAAACCCCTTTCAAAAACTAATGATCTATAAGTGGAAACAACTAAAGTTAGGAAATTTTATAGTTATTGATTGCTAGTTTACATATAGAAATATGAAGTTTGCAAAGTTATTTCAACAAGTGTTACAAGAAGAAGCAGTTCCAGAAGAATGGGTTTCAAAAGCTGTTCAATACAAAGCTTTAAAGAAAAGAATCAATAAAGTTGTCTCAGAAATGGAAGATCTAGGTGTTGAAAAAGAAGATATGAGTTTAGATTATGATATTACTAAAGTTAATGATGAAATATATCCAGTTTTAAATATGAAGGTTTCTCCTTTAATGCAAACGATAATAATACAAAGATTAAGCAATTTAAATTATTCCTATGAAATTGGAACTCTTGAAAATAAATCACAAGAAGATAAGGTAGTTGAACTTAAAACTGATAATGGTGGATCAATAATTTCTGCTATAAATCCATTTGATGAAAAACCTTATTATCTTATTAAAATTCATTTACATGAAGATTCTAAATTCTTTAAAACTTTATACGAAGAGTTAGATGGATTATCACAATTTAAAACTGAAAGAGAACAAGAAATCATTCTGACAGTTGACCGCTTGGCATCAGAAATAGGGCACGTTGGATCACCAAATGCTAAAAGGTCAGATATGTATGCATGGAGACAAATTTTTCAAATATATATAGATACTCAAATCTTTTTTAGTACTCATGAAAGATCAGCAGGTGAAAGAAAAGTTGAACAATCTAGAGAAAAATTTCAAAAATTTATTACTAATGTTGAAACTTCAAAAGTTTTAAAAAAATTTAAACAAAAAGATTCATTAAAAGTTTTTTTGGATTTTAAAAAATTAAATGAAGATTTATTAAAGGTTTCAACTTTTCAAATCATGAATAGTATGGCCGTTGTTAAGATTTTGAAGAAATTTGATAAGAGAACTCATTTACATTCAAAAGAAATATTTCCAGAGATGATAGAAAAGTCACAACAAATTAATATTTTAAAAGGTTCAGTTGCAGTGGATATGTGCTCAATTATAGCATCAAGATTATTGAGTGTTATACCACAAATAGAAGATTATACATGTCCTATTTGCTGCTCAGTTGCATTTAAGCCCATTAGACTAGATTGTGGACATTTGTTTTGTGTGAGATGCTTAGTGAAATTACAGAGAAAAGAAGAAGATAGATGTCCATTATGCCGTAATGATGTTTTATTAAGAGCAGATGAACATAATTTGGACCTAGCTCAAATGGCATATTTGAAATTATATTTCCCTAAAGAAGTTAAAGAGAAACAAGCTGAAAATGAAAAGGAAATATTTAAAGAACAGTTTGGATCTGTTAGTAACTTCGATCAACCGTGTGTTATTGTATAATTAGTTTTTTGTTATCTAGTATTTAGAACCCTTCACTTCTTTTAATCCACTTTCTTAATTATAATATAATATGAATCTGATAATGAATCAGTACGTAATATTGAGAAAGTTGAAACTTGAAACGCGTCTTTAATTTTTTTGTTTTTGCGAACTCAACAACAACAAACAGACAAAACAACAACAACAACAACAACAACAAAATAGTATCACCATATACTTCTCTTTAACCACATTCACAATCATGTCTGACCGGAGACTCTCACTACCCGCTTCTTATAACAAGGAAAATAACACCTCTTCAAAGTTCCCCTTCACTTCTCATAAGCCAAACAGAAGACACACCTTATTGCCAACCAGAAGTATTTTAAAGACATCAACTACTCACAACTCAACAGACAACAATGAAAGAGCCAATCATACTATTGCTATCATTCCAGGTTCCAAAATTGAAAAGAGAAGAGTTTCTTTTGCCCCTGAAGTTACATTACATAAAATTAATCATTATCATAAATCTAGTCGTGCCAAATTAACACGTACTCTTACTCCTCCTAATGGACATATAAAATCAAATGGTGGTATTAAAAAAGCTAGAAGAAGAGATAGTCTTCAGTTTGTGATTCCTTCATTTGCTGCTTCAAATAATGAAAAAGATGAAGATGAAAGTGAAAATGAATTTTCTCAACCTATTGTTCCTTTACTAAAGCAAGCTTATAACTACGACCAAAATGTTAATGATGATGATAATACAACTCAAACAATATCCATGGAATTAACAGATCAAATTAGTAGACAACAGATAGAAATTTCTCAACAGCAAATAAGTGAGCAACGCCAACAAAAGACTCCTTTGGAAAACGAAGAAGAAGAAGACGACGAAGAAGAAGAAGAGAATAATGAATTGAATCTAGGTGACGTTTTTGCTGAAGATAATGAAGACTTGCCTGAAATTAAGAAAAATGATCCTGCCCCTGTTGATCCTGCCCCTGTTCTTGAAAATGCTTCACAGATTGATAATGAACCAGAAGAATCCATTATACCAGAGAAAGAAGAAGCTTTACAGATTACACTTGATGATGATGAATGTTCCATTGAACTTACAAAATCCTTCAACAAAATCAATATATCTCCAGAAAAGGATGACACTAAACTTACTTATACACAAGATGGTTCTACGATGGAATTTACTGAAGTTAGACCTCAAAAGTCTCTCAAATCTGTGAATATAGATAAAACTGATCAATCTGATGAAGAAGAGCCTGAAATGAGTTTCACTCAACCTTTTAATAAGCAAACTACTTCTCAAAATGGTGAATCACTTTTAAATGTCACCTTACCAAATGAAGATGAAAATGAAGAAGATGCAGGTGAAATGGAATTTACTCAAAATTTTAAACCAAGTTTATTATCTGATATTCATGAAGATGAAGAAGATTTTCAGAATTCTGAAACTATGGAATTTACTCAAGTTCAATCAAAGATGGTTTCAAATAATATCTCAAATATAACAAATACCAATGAAGATGGTGATATTTCCGTAGAAGATGACGAGGAAGAAGATATGGAATTTACTCAACAACAACCTAAATCTACAACTCCTCCTGTACTACCTGAAGAACATAATAAGCTGCCAAATACCCCTTCACCTTCTCTAAAAAGAATTAGAACAGCTGAGGATGGTTCTCCCCAAAGTTCATCCAAAAATAGCAAAAAAGCTAAGTTGGCTAATGTTCAAGTTAACAATACTTCAGAAGCATTGCATGATTCAAATGCTAACTTAGAAGAAGATACAGAATCAATTCTCAAAGTTGACTATGAGCAAAATGACTCAATTAATGATGAAAATTCAATGAACTCATCTTATGCTATTGAACCTCAAGTTTCAACAGAAATGATTCCATTAGCTGAAACAACTATGAATTCTGTAGACGACGACGATTATGATGAAGATGATGACGAGGATGAAGATTATATTAACGTTTCATTACAGGCATTTTTAGACCATGTTCAAGTCCAATTTTATGATATGATTGGTCCATCTGAAAGAGAAATGGTTGTTGATAGTTATGATATTAAGAATAAACCAAGTTTTATTGAATATGTTGATGCGGTTAATGCAATTCCCGATTTCAGATACTTTGATCATTTGATCAAACAATACAAATCCAGTATAGAGAATATTAGATCTATTGTTTCTGACTTTGAAAGTAGTGTTCTAGAAAACAATCCAACTTCAATTAGAGAATATTTTGAACAAAGTGAAGATTTAAGAAAAGATCTAAAAATTAATTATCAAGCTTTAGCAAGTTATGCTAGAAAACAAGCTAAGAATGAAAATTTAAACTTTTTAACTAATTTATTACAACAATTAAAAAAATCTTATGAAAATACAAATGATTTATTAGATTCTCAATTATCTGAAACTTCAGCAATAAGAAAAGATTTATTATTGGAAAGACAAAAATTACTAGAAAAGAAATCTGAAACTAGAAGAAAGTTAAATAATCTTAATAATGAAGAATCTGATTTACATACTCTTCCTCCAAATGAATTGAGCCAATTAAAGCAAAAACTATTAGATACTATCAACAGAAATAAACAACTGAAACAAAAATTAACTGAAAAACAAGAAGAATTTAAAAATAATCAAGATATAGTTATAGAAAAGACTACAAAATTGAACTCTTTGTCTATACGGACGAGTGAATTAAAAGATGAAATTAATAAAACCAAACTGCCAGATAGTAAAGATATTGAAATTTTAAGAAATCAATTTATTAATCTTGAAGATAAAACAGGGTTAAGATTAATTGAATTAAATTCCCAAATTTTAAAATTATCAATAAATAAAGAAATCGAACTCACAATAAATCTTGAAACTAAGGTGCCCTCAATTAAACTATTATTTTCTTCAATTAATGATAACAATGAATTTAATTTTATTTATAAGAAATATGAAGAATCATTAATTCAATTAAAATGTACTTCAACATTAAAAGAATATATTAATGAATTGATTGCTATTGATAAGAATTTTAAGAAATTGATAAATGAATTAAAAATTTTCAAATTATTATATCAATTGAAAATAACTGAAGATAAAATTACTTCAGTTTATTATAAACCAAGTTCTTTCAAATTCAGTATGAGTTTTCAAATTAATGATTTGATAAATGATTTTTCAACATTGGATCAAGATAAATCTATTATTAAGATTAGTCAAAGTAAGTTGATAGATCTTCAAGATGAGAAGAAAGTCGATATTAGCTTCGTTTTAAATGAAATTAAGGTAAAATCAGCTAATTTAAACGTTGGGTTTGTTGATAGGGTTTGTTTGTAATGATATTTCTTTTTCTTTGTACGTTTATACTTGTTTTATTAATTCAGTTCATTGGTTTTGAGTTTTGATTTTTATACTTGAGTTTTCTTTATATTAATTTTGTTATTGTAAATCAATTTTTTGCTTTGAATATTCTATCCTTAAATGATATGCTAGTATTGCTAGACATTTTAATTTAAACGAATGAACAGTACAATATTCAGTATAATATATAGTAGTTGTTTAAATATAAGAATTAATATAATATAAAACTAGTAATATAAAGTAAAATCAATAACGACAGTAATAATAATAAAAAAACTAAACAAAATAATAGACATACGGAGGATAAAGTTAATATCTCGAATAAAATATAATATAATATAAAAAAACAAAAAGCACAAAACCAATAAGTAAGTAGTAATCCAAAAATTGTGAACATGAGGAAGTAATGATGGAACAAAAAGAATATAAAAAAAAAGAGATAAATGAGACCCATGGAGTTAGCTGTAGTAAATAATAGATAAAAAAAAAGTAGATAGTAAGTAGTTGCTAGATAACCTTAACCATTTTTTCAACTTCAGATTTTAAATTTAATTTCATATCATTAATTTCATTTGATTGAACTGAATAAACATCTGAAACACAAGAACAATCAATTAATGAATGATTTAAGTTTTGAATTAAATTCTGAGGAGATAAACCGGAAATTAAAGACCAATGATTTAAATTAAGTTTGTTTGAGGAATAATTTCCTAGAATAAAAGAATTTATAAGTAATTTTTGGAAATCTTGAAATTTGAAAATATCATTTGAATGAGATAATCTTTGTAAAATTATTAAATTTTTAAATAATTGATCAGTTGTAATTTGAGATCTCTTCAATAATTCAACTAGCATTTGATAAATTTGTTGTTGAGAAGTTATTAATTTAGGTTGTTGTTCAGTAATCTTGTTGGTAATTATTTTTAGTAATAAAATTTGTAATTGATTCTTTTCTTGATCCACCCTAGTATTCTTAATATTTATATTGTTGTTTAAGTTATTGTTATTAGTATTGCTGTTGTTATAATCATCGTCGTCATCTGAAGATGAGGAACCTTCATCGTCTGTTAGCTCAGGTAAATCATCAAAAGAATCATAAGAAATAGGAGAGTGGACCGAGTTTGAATCAACTAAAGGATAGTCAGCAAAGTGACTGCTCGGTAAAGCAGTAACTCTTTGGTAGGTATAATTTGCCATCTTTTGTAATTATGTAAATGAAATGAATTTTTCTTATATAGTAAAAAAAACCTTATGTGTGTTTATGTGAATGATGCTATAGTAATGGTACAGTGGAAAAAGTAGCAGATGAAATTGATTGTATAGTTGTAATAGTATAAATATATTTGTCTCTGATAAATCTTCAAATATATATCTGGAAACACAGTTTATTCTTAGTTAAACACCCAAAAAAAAAATTAAAAGGAATTACTGACGACGGAGTACATCTTGTAATATCAGGAAAAGTAAAATAAATTAAAATTGTTAATAGAAGTGGATAGAGAGCAGCTTGATAAGTTGAAAAGACTTAAAGTAAATAATTCAGTTAAGATATTGTAAATCGTCAACGGAATTTCAGATTTCCAGTATGAACGATAAATAGTTGTTAAGTTGAATTAAGGAAGGGGAAGTTGATTTATTTATATAAGCAAATACACAACAATGAGATAGGAGATGGAGGGCAAAGCGGGATGACTGACAGTATGACTGTTATGAGTCAAACTACGTAAAACGATAAAAGAAATTTTGTGACTCACTCGCAGCCCGTTACGTAAGCGGATCAGTTAACACTCAGTAGAGCTCCTTGCCAAAGATGATGGCGTCCACATAGCCATGGCCCTTCAAGAAGCCACCGTTCTTGACCCTGCCTATCCTCTCAAAGCCCAAGCTGTCCCAGATCCGGGAGCTGGCAACGTTGCTCTCGTACACCAAGTTGAAAACACTGTATCTAAACCCAAGCTTTGGTGCGTTGACCAAGTACGACTTACCTAACGTATATCCAACACTTTTACCTCTTTTACTTGTGTCAACAAGAAATCCACCATTACAGTTATGTGATGATCTACCGACATAGTTTGGCTTGACATAGTAACATCCTAAAAACAATTGCTCATAATCATTGCTTGGAACATCTGAAAAGTTATCAAAATTACCTTCTATCATAATTGCAACAAAGTGTGAAAAATAATAACTTGTAAATGATTCATAATCTAATTCTTCATCATAAGGGTAAGTATCTCCTTTAGCAATTTCATAATTCAATAAATCTTTGATTTTATTCACTAAAACCGCTGGGGTTTCTTCTAATGAATTGAATGGAAAGATTGTACATTCAGTGCCATCCTTTAATGTATCATGTATTGCCTCTGTAATTCTTAAATTCTCTGGAACCCCTGGCATTTCTGTAGAATATATATGATATATCAAACAAAACAAAGAGGTTGTTGGCAGTTGTTAGACTGTTAAACTGACCGATTCTTGTCTTGTCTTGTTTCCATGATGATAAAGTCACTATCAATATTCTGAGTTGGCCAATCAGAAGTTTTGAAAACATGTGCGTGCACATCCTTACACAGAGCTATCTGTTGTGCGGCTTCTGAAAAATTATTTTAAAAAAAATATTTTTTTTTATTAGAAGAAAAAACTAGTTAAGTATAAGTCAATACTTGAATAGATAAATATAATTAAAATGGCTAAAGCAAAGAAGTCAACAAAGAAATTTAATAATAAGCATTTGAAGCATACCATTGATCAAAGAAAGAAGGTTAAACAACATAAGAAATTGATTGGTAATAGAAAGAAATCATCAAATACTTCAAATGATGTTGATGATGAAAAAATTAATAAAAATGAGATATTTGAAGATATGGATGTCGAAGAATTTCTTGAAGGTGGTTTTGATATTCCAAAAGAAAATAAAACTTTGAAGAAATTGAAGAAAAAAAGTGAAAAATCAAAGAAAGAAGAAGAAGAAGAAGAATCTTCTGAATCTGAATCTGAAAATAATGATAATGAAAAACAGGAATCCGATAGTTCAGAAGATGAGGTGGATTTACATGGTCAAGAATTAGAAGATTTAGCTAAAGATGATCCTGAATTTTATAAATACTTGCAAAATAATGATAAAGATTTATTGGATTTTAAGCCAGTTGATCCATTAGAGGCTATGAGTGATTCAGAAGATGAAGATGAAGATGAAGAGAAAGACCAAGCAAACAAACCAGAAGAAAATAATGTTGATGAAATAGAATCTACTGAAGTCACTATGAAAATGGTTAAAGCATGGGAACAAAATTTAAAATCTTCCTCACCAACAATCAAAACATTGAAAAGTGTTGTTATTGCTTTTAAATCTGCTGCTAATATGGATTCAGGTGAAACATATAGATATTCAGTCACAGACACAAGTGTTTTCAATTATTTGATGATTTTAGTCTTGAAGAAATTACCTGTTGCAATTCAAACTTTGGTTCCTTATAAAATATCTTCTAATGGTAATAGATCTTTACCTAGTAATAACAATAAGAAAGTTTCACAAATTACAACAATTTTAAAATCACATGCTGGTTCTTTGATAATATTGTTGAATGATATTACAAATACTGAAACTGCTGCTTTAATATTACAATCAGTTCAAGAATTATTACCTTACTACATTTCATTAAGAAAATTATTAAAAGAAATAATGACCTCAATCGTTAATCTTTGGAGTTCTACTAAAGAAATTGATACTCAAATTGCTGCATTTGCTTTCTTAAACAATGCATCAAGAGAATATCCAAAAGCTATATTAGAATTAGTTTTAAAATCAACTTATTCAACTTTTATTAAAAGTTGTAGAAAAACAAATATTCACACTATGCCAATGATCAATTTTCAAAAGAATTCAGCTGCTGAATTATTTGGGTTAGATGAAAACTTAAGTTATCAAATTGGTTTTGAATACGTTAGACAGTTAGCCATTCATTTAAGAAGTAGTGTTAATAATCCAACTAAAGATAGTTATAAAAGTATTTATAACTGGCAATATTGCCATTCATTGGACTTTTGGTCAAGAATGTTATCAGTTCAATGCAACCCAGAAAAAGAATTAACTTCAAAAAATAAAGAAAATCTATTAAGACAATTAATTTATCCATTAGTTCAAGTTACAATAGGTACTATCAGATTGTTACCAACAGCACAATTTTTTCCATTGAGATTCTATTTAATTAGATCATTAATTAGACTATCACAAAATACAGGTGTTTACATCCCAATATTTCCATTATTAAGTGAAGTTTTGAATTCTACATCTTTTACTAAGTTTCCAAAGAATGCTCAATTAGCATCTGTTGATTTTGACAATGTTATTAAGGTGAGTCAAGGATATCTAGGTACAAGAACTTATCAAGAAGGACTATTTGAACAATTTATTGAATTAACTTCAGAGTTTTTTGTTTTGTACTGTAAATCAGTTTCATTTCCAGAATTGATTACACCACCTGTTATTTTTTTAAGAAGATATATCAAAAAATGCAGCAATGGTAAATTCAGCAAGCAATTATCTAATTTGGTTGATAAATTGAATGCCAATGGTAAATTCATTGAACAAAAAAGATCAAGTATTCAATATGGTCCAAGCAATAAGGTTGAAGTTGCTAAATTTTTACAAGATTTTGAATGGGATAAAACACCATTAGGTGCTTATGTTGCCACACAAAGATCAGTTAAAGAAGCCAAGTTGAAAATTTTAAGAGAGTCAATGGAAGCTGCTGAAGAAGAAGAAAGAAGACAAAAAGAAGAAGATGATGAAGAAGAAATGGATGTTGATTCAAATGATGAAGAGTAATTTATTTAAGAGTTTTCCGTTTCCATTTTCATTCTTTGTATCTTAATATAGAAATAAATAAATGTATTTATTATTCAGTAATCTAATTTATAACTTAACTTACAACTGTACCATGTGCAAGTACAAGCAGCTTTTCGGCGTTAAACGAATTAGGGCCGAGCCAACCAAAACTTTTGAAAAGTAAATTATTAATAAGTCATCTCGTTTTTCTTGATTTCATTCTAATTAACACAACCACTAATAATATAAATGTCAACGTTTTCAGAGCATCTTTCACAGGTAAACCCTGAGCCGATTCAACTAGATGATATTCCTGGAATACCATCACTTCCTTCATCTCCATCTAAACCTTTCACTCTACGTGCAATTCCATTATTCACAGCTATCCAAAAATATTCATCACTTCCGTTCAGCTTATTCTTAGTTCTTCATCTTTCAGCTGTTGTAATTGCTCCAGTTATTGCTGATGTTGACACAGGTAATGAAGTAATATCAATGGGAAGGGAGCTATATCAAACTACCTTTGGAGAAAATGCTCTTTTATACTCTACGGTTGCACATATTGGAAGTGGAGTCGTTTTAAGATTATTAAGATATTATCAAAGATATATCAAGTATGGTTCTTCTAGAATACAACCTAAAAGAGAGAAACAAAGGATTGCCACCATCAATCCAGATGATGACATTATTGATGATAAGAATAGAGGGTTGGGTGGTATTTCTTCGATATTTGGATTTGGATCCAGGCGTTCGTTAAGTTTCAAATGGTTGGGTCTATCTCCTCTAAGCTTTTCTGGTTATGTTTTACTTCTACTAATGTTCTTCCACGTCAAGGCTGAAAGACTGGCACCTCTTGAAATTGATGGTGATTCGTCTTTGATTGATTTGTCTTATGTTTCTCATGCTATTGCTAAAAATGGTCTTCAGGTTACAATTGCTTTAAGTCTACTCACATTTACTGGTACATACCATATTATAAGTGGTTGGAATAGGTATTTGAAATTATTTAGTTTGAAATATAGAAGAAGATCTTATGTGACTATATTCACTCTTACTCTGATGGCGTTTGTTAGTTGTATGAAAATTTCTAAATTGGGTTCTTCATTTGGTAGTACTACTACTATTTTCAATAAGTATATCGAAGCTTCTCATTAGGATCTTATTTATTTGAGGTTATCCCTATTATTTATTCATATTTATTTGTACAAAGCTTATTATTTATATACAATCTATTTATGCTTTTCTATGCTTATATTTATAGTTATGTAGGCATAACAGAAGAGCAATGTAATTCTATTTACAAGGTTTAATTTTATATAAAGTTCATGCAGAACAGGAACTACAATTTCCAGGTTCCATTAGACTGCACTCCAGAATCTCAT
Source organism: Ambrosiozyma kamigamensis (assembly GCA_030572235.1). Classification (NCBI taxonomy): domain Eukaryota; kingdom Fungi; phylum Ascomycota; class Pichiomycetes; order Pichiales; family Pichiaceae; genus Ambrosiozyma; species Ambrosiozyma kamigamensis. The sequence continues at coordinate 22,652 of JAJLZM010000314.1, forward strand.
TATCATCATAGATATTGTAAGCATCTTCATTATTACCTTTTTTTCCATTTGAAATATCATCAGACTTGAGTTTTATCCTTTTCGAATTCTCTGTAGAGGCTGGACCAGACAATGATCTTTTGCTTCCTATAGTGAAGTCGGGATCTATAGTAAACTTAATTGCAGAAGATGCTGCTTGTATTCTTAGATAGTACATACCAGTCTTCAAACCTTTACTCCAAGCATAGAAATGCATACTTGTTAATTTTGACATTGTGGGCTCTTTAATGAATAGATTCATACTTTGCGATTGGTCAACAAATGGAGCTCTATCAGCAGACATTTCAATTATGATCTTTTGAGACATTTCCCAAACTGTTTTATATAATGACTTAATATTTTGTGGAATTGATTCAATTTCTTGAATTGATCCATTATTTTTCATAATTAAATTCTTCATATTTTCATCCCATAACCCTAATTTGCATAAATCTTCGATTAAATACTTATTAACAACCTGAAATTCACCTGAAAGAACACGTCTTGAATAAATATTAGAAGTAATTGGTTCAAAACATTCATTGTATCCCAATATTTGTGAAGTCGATGCAGTTGGCATCAAAGCAACTAGTAATGAATTTCTAATACCATTTTCAGCAATTTTAGATTTTAGAATGTCCCAGTCCCATAAATCAGTAGGTTTTTTGTCCCACATATCATATTGTAAAATACCTTGAGAAACTGGGGATCCTTCATATGTTTCGTATGGCCCCTCAATAATAGCTAATTCAACTGAAGCTTCCAGAGAAGCATGGTAAATAGTTTCAAATATTTGAATATTCAAAAGTCTTGATTCTTTATCTCCAAATGAAATACCAAGCTGAAAAAATGTGTCAGCTAAACCTTGAACACCAATGGCAATAGGTCTATTCTTCTTATTAGAACGTTCGGCCTCTAAGGTTGGGTAACAACCAACATCTATAACTTTATTAAGATTCTTAACAACAATTTTAGTTATTGTATGTAAAAGTGAGAAATCAAATTTCCCAGATTTAACAAATCTTGGAAGAGCAACTGAAGCAAGGTTACAAACAGCTGTTTCATCTTTATCAGAGTATTCAACAATTTCACAACATAAATTAGACGATTTAATAGTTCCTAAGTTCTTTTGGTTTGATTTATTATTGCATGCATCTTTATATAATAAGAAAGGGTTACCCGTTTCTGTTTGAGCAACTAGAATAGCATGCCATAGTTTTTGTGCACTAACCTTTTTGATGTATCTATTTTCCATTTCATATTTATTGTATAATTTAACAAATTCTTTCCCATAACAATCCGTTAAACCAGGGCATTTATCTTCAGAGAATAAACACCACTCTTCTCCATTTTGAACCTTCTCCATAAATAAATCTGGAATCCAAAGAGCATAAAACAGGTCTCTGGCTCTAACTTCTTCTTTACCATGATTTTTTCTAAGATCTAAGAATTGAAAAATATCTGCATGCCATGGCTCAAGATATATGCAAAAAGCACCTGGTCTTTTATTTCCCCCTTGATCCACATATTTGGCTGTACTATTGAAAACTTGTAGCATTGGAACCAGTCCACTTGAAGTACCGTTGGTTCCAGCGATGTATGCACCAGAAGAACGAATATTGGAAACATGTAAACCAACACCTCCAGCAGATTTTGAAATTAAAGCAGTTTGATGAACTGTTTTGAAAATTCCATCTATTGAATCATCTTTCATTGCAACTAGAAAACATGATGATAAATTAGGCATTTCAGTTCCCGAATAAAAAAGTGTAGGAGATGCATGAATGAAATATTTCTTAGACATTAATTTATAAGTCTCTAAAGCTGACTGAATATCCTCCCCATGAATACCAAGAGCCACTCTCATAAATAAATATTGTGGTGTTTCAGCTATTTTATTATTAATCTTAAGAAGATATGATCTTTCAAGTGTTCTAAAACCAAAATAATCTAATAAAAAATCCCTAGAATGATCCAAAGCTGTGTCTATTTCTTGTTTATGTGCAATGATTGTATTATACACATTTTGTGATATTAATCTTTTCCCACTATGATTATTGTTATGTTTTAATAGTTTGGCATTCTCTGAAAAGGTTGAAGGCAATCTGTTTTGATGATACTTAATTAACACTCTGGATGCAAGCAAAGAATGATGATAATGTTTTGTTGTCATTGAGGCAACAGTCTCGGAAGTCAACTCTATTAGTTCCTCTGTTGAAAGCTTTTCTGGGAGACCTAAGGTAATTTTATCTATGATAGTAGGGATGTCTATAAACTGGGAATCAAGATCTGAAGATAAAGATTCCAAATGCTTAGAGAACCGTATAGTATCAAATGCAGACTCATTTTTTTTCTTATGGTTTACCACCACTGTGCTATTGAGTACAGTCATATCTTGTTCTTCTGATATCTATATCGATTCCTAGTTTCCTTCTTAGTTTCCTTCTTTGGTTCTTATACGTATAATGTAAAAAAAAGTTTAAAAAAAAATCATTTTACATCATCTCATCTCATCATCGCGTTTGTCGAGTCGTCGACTAGTTTTTAAACTACAACAGAATTAGAATTAGAAAGAGAAGAGCCAAAACCTAAGTATAATGTGCTATACAATACGTCAAAATCCAGTTAGCATTAGTTAGCATATATCTGCAAGCAGCAGTCCAGTTGGAATAAGAACGGCCAGTACAAGAAGGCTTTATATTATATCCAGCAACTTTATCTTTTGTCATCTTATATGGTAAATCATTAGCAGCATCTAATACTTTTAAAACATTACCTATTTGAGAAAGTACCTCAACTAATGCAACCATTCCATTATCTAAGCTGTTTGAATTGAATACTTCGGTTATAGAACTAGTATAAAATACATTTATGATCGTTCTATTCAACTTTTCAGGATTACGAGAATCCTTTTCAATTTTCTCAATCTTCGAAGTGGATCCCATTGGTAACAATCTATAACCTTCTAATTCAATGTCAAGCAAAGTAACAACAGTGGACAGTAAAAGTACAAGTTGGCCTAAAGCAGCATTTATCTCATGCCAGGAAACCTTAATATTATCCAAGCTACCTAATCTTAATCCATTAATTGTACCAAACTGGCCATCGTGAGAAATAGAAAAAATATCATTAAACACATTTATTTTTCTTAAACCATCCAATTGATTCAAATCAGACTCATATAATGATTGTATTCTTTGCAATTCATCCAATTGAGATAATGATTCCAAATCATATTTATTCTTTTGATCACATAACTTTTTCTCGGAATCATTCAAATTACTTAATTCTGATTCTAGTTCTATCAACTTTTTAGTTAATTCTTCACTTTCTCTTTCAGAAGCTTCTAATTTGGTAACGAGTTCAATCTCTTCGGCTTTTAAATTTTCCAGTTCATTTAAAGATTCTTTAGCCTTAATAGTATTTGGGCCATTTTGAATAGCTAATTTTTTCAAGAATTGAACATAAGTATCTTTTTCCAATGTTAATTGATCAAATTTTTTCTTAAGTTCCTCTATTAATATATTTGCACAATCACTGCAAACTGGGTAATCGATTTCATACTTTGAAGATATTATATTAAAGATATTTTGTAATGTTGATACTCTTTCACTCATTGGAATCTTATCTATTTCCCGTTTTTGATCATCTTCTAATATCACAAATGATCCATCATCGACATTCAATGACTCTTTAATTAGTGGGTTTAAACCATTATTTAAAGCTTCCTTAAAAAGTTTCTTTCGTTCCTCAGGTATCATAGGATATTCATTTGACGTTAAATCTAATCTTTCATTCTTTCTTGAACTGTCGGCAATTGTTAATCCAACTGATGTAGATTCAAATGATGGTCTTTGCTGGTAATTAACAGTAAGAAGGTGTTTTTGAGCATTACTCAAGCCTTCCAAGGATTGATCCAACACTAAAGGTAATTTGCATCTTTGGCATGTATAACTAGACATTTGTTAAAAGTGGTTATCAAGGTAGTGGATAGCTGTTATGCTAGTTGTATTGCAGTGTGTGACTCTGCGTCTATATTTCAGAACATGTACAGTACAGCAATCATTTGCCTCAACGTGCGGCTTAATTCAAAATATATTAAATCAATACTAAGGTATAGTTGTACAATGTACTATATGTAGAATGAATATTAATAATGATAGTCTATTATTTATTTATTACAATATATAAATTAAAAATTTCCACTATTTAACCTTTTTAACGCCAAAAGTAACAGAATTAATGACTTTTTGAACTTCTTTCTTCTTTCTTTCTTTACTTCTGGCATCATCAATTTTACGTAAATAACCACCAAACACAACAACTTCGGCAACTAAAACAAGCAATGAAAAAAATAAACTCAAAAGGACTCTAACTCCGTCATTGACTCTCATTGAACTTCCTGTCCAGTACCAAACTGCATAACCAACTGATATAACACTAATTGCAATATTCAATATTGTAGTTAATTGTGTTTTTAATTCCTTAGTTTGTTGAGATACAGTTAAATTATCATATTCATCATTACTTGAGATACCGATTGTTCTAAAGTTTGTTGTTGAGCCTTTAATTAATTCCTTATATTCACGCTCTTGTTCTTGAATTCTTAATTTTTCCATTAACTTCAAATATTCTGGTGATTTTTTTGTAGTTGGTTTAGAAGGTTTATATATTTTAGATTTTTCAATTAAATTTAACAATGGAAGAGATAATTTTGTAGTTTCATTAATGTTAGACTTATCTTTTTCCTTATCTTCTCTAACTTTTTTAATTAAATCAATTTTATATAAAACAATCAAATCATTATGAGATATCCAGCCATTTTCCAATATCGTAACTTTTAGGTCTTCAGGGACCTTTGACTTATTTAGTAATGATTTAATGTTATCTGTTAAAGTATATTTGGTCATCTTGTCAAGACTGGACTTATATTGAGTATACGTAAAGTAAAGTTGATTAAACATTTCAAAATAATTAAGCAGTTGGGTCGATAATCATGATTACGTAATACCATAGCTCGATCGACGCGTTTCAAAACACGAAAAAAAAATAGCTATAAATGATCAATGGTTATTATACGTGCAATAAATATTTAGCCATATCAATCAGAGATATATCTTTCAAGGATAAAAATGAAATCCTTGTTAATATATAGAAAATAAAAAACATGGTTGAAGTGCTCATACATACTAAAGGCAATTCAATTGAAAACAATGATAAAATTCAAAGAGATTTCCATCATCCTTATCAACCATATGATGTTCAAATTCAGTTAATGGAAGCTATATACAATACAATTAATGAAGACTATAAAGTAGGATTATTTGAAAGTCCAACTGGTACTGGAAAAACATTATCCATCATTTGTTCAACTATGTCATATTTAAGAAATTTAAAAAGAGATAGAAATGCAATGATCAATCCTGATGATCAAGACGATGATGATGAGCCTGAATGGGTTAAAGCTGCTTATAGGGATAAAATTATATCGAAGATGACTTCACAAGCTAGAGAATATGAAATTCATTTAGATGAATTGAAAAAAGAAGGAAAAAAATTAATAGCTGGAAAATTGAATGATCAGAAGAGATCAGTTAAAAGATTTAAGAAATCGTCAAAGATTACTAATAGAGTAGATAATGATAATGACTTAATACTTGATGATTATTTTAGTGATGATGAAAAAGAACATATTTCAAGCGCTGAAACTTATAGTAAAATGAATGATGAAGTTAAAAAATTATTGCAAGAAGTTGAAGGTAGATCAAAAGGTACAGATAGAAGTTCATCATTAAATCAATGTTCAACAAAAATTTATTTTACTTCAAGAACACACTCACAGTTAAGTCAGTTCACTGATCAATTAAGACTAACAAATTTCCCATCTTCATTTCAAGGTATTGATGAAAAAACTAAGTATCTTCCAATGGGTTCAAGAAAGCAATTATGTATCAATGAAAAAGTTTCAAAGATTAGAGATATACAAGAATTGAATGATACTTGCTTGCAATTGCAAAGGGCTGGTAAAGAAGAAGAATCTTGTCCGTACTTTCCTAAGCCTAATAGTGAACATGATAGTGAATTAACTACAAATTTTAGAGATTTGTCTTTTTCCGAAATATATGATATTGAAGATTTACATGATATTGGAAAACATTATAATATTTGCCCTTACTATAGTTCTAGAAAAAATGTTGAATTAGCTGAAATCATATCGCTACCTTATCAATTACTACTACAAAAATCCACAAGAGATATTTTAAATTTGAGCTTAAAAGATTCAATTGTTATCATAGATGAAGCTCATAATTTATTGGATACAATTTCAGACTTAAACTCATGTTCTATATCATTTAATAACTTAATTAATATTAGAAATGCTTTAAAAACTTATATCAAGAAATTTTCGAGTAAGATGAATGGAGGTAATAGAATTAATTTGGCAAAATTGTTTAAATTAGTTACTTACCTAGCAAAATTTATGAAAAAGAAAATAGATTCAAAACAAGTTAAGCCAGGTACAGAAGTTAATCCTGTTGATATGTTTGTAGGTACCACAGGTGACCTATTAAATATTCATTCATTGGAAAAGTACCTAGATAAATCTAAAATTGCTTTTAAACTAGAATCATATATGGAAAAGTTGAGTGAAAAAGAAGCTGATACGAATACAAGTATCCATATAAATCAAAAGAAAAAGAACTCTACTCCATTACTTTTTAAAATTAAATCATTTTTATATTGCTTATCGAATCCTTCAAAGAGTGGTAAATTATTCTTTGATAAAAATGAAAACGATGAAATCTTAATGAAGTATTTATTACTAGATCCCAGTGAAGCATTCAAAGATATAGTCGAAGAATCCAAATGTGTTATTTTAGCTGGTGGAACTATGGAACCAGTAACTGACTTTACCAATTTCTTATTTCCATATTTATCAAATGAAAAGATAAATTATTTTAGCTGTGGCCATATTATAGCAGATTGTAATTTGAACGTTTATCCAATCAGGAGTATAGGCAATTTTGAATTTGAATTTTCCTTTGATAAAAGAAATAGTCCCGTTTTGCTTAAAACCCTTGGAAATAGTTTAGTTAAGATGATAAATAACATTCCGTTTGGGGTAGTTGTATTCTTTCCTAGTTATAAGTACCTTGAAGAAGTTTTAAATTCTTGGAAAAAATCAACAATTTTAGATCAAATTAGTTCAATTAAGAAAATTTTTACAGAATCAAAACTTTCAACTTCTGAAAATATATTACAAGAATATTCGTCTGTAATTGAAATAGAAAGAAAAGGGGCAATTTTGTTCTCTGTTGTTGGTGGTAAAATGTCAGAAGGTATCAATTTTTCAAATGATTTGGCAAGAGCAGTAGTAATGGTTGGTTTGCCTTTTCCCAATGTATTCAGTGGTGATTTGATAGCTAAAAGAAAGTATATAGAAACTACGGTTTTAGAGTCTGGTGGAACTAAACAACAAGCTACGTTTAAAGCAAGAGATTTTTATGAAAATATTTGCTTGAAAGCAGTTAATCAAAGTGTTGGTCGTGCTATCCGTAATATCAATGACTACTCTGTCATTTACTTGATTGATTCCAGGTACAAACGTCCCAATATCCAGAACAAATTATCAGGATGGATCAAAAGGGGCCTATTAAATCAAAATGATGATATTGAAAGTGCTATCTATGCTTCCACCAAATTTTTTGATTTTCATAATCAAAAACACGTTTAATTGTATTATTATTTATTTAACCAGTTTATTTATTTCTTTTATTTATTTCTTTAGCTTTAACTTATTTATTTAATAGACTTTTGTATGGAATATGACCTATCTTCTAGAATTTACCATCTGTTTTCAGAGTTCTCGCTGAATTTTTAAGAAGGCGCTCGAAAAGTTGAACAATTTTAAACTGCTGGCTTATTCTTTATCAAAGATTCAAAGTAAATACATCTTTTAATACACAAACAACAATGTCAGACTTTGAAGTTGAACCAAGTTTACAGGAAATTGTTACACATGAATCATTGAAGTGGATTTTTGTTGGTGGTAAAGGTGGTGTTGGTAAAACTACCTCTTCTTCTTCAATTGCAATTCAATTAGCTTTACATAATCCAAAGAAAAACTATTTATTAATTTCAACTGATCCTGCACATAACTTGTCTGATGCTTTTGATCAAAAGTTTGGTAAGGATGCTAGAGTTGTTGACGGTCTGGACAACTTATCTTGTATGGAAATTGACCCATCTTCTTCATTAGAAGAATTCACTGCTAACGGTGCCATGGGATTAGACTCAAGTGATCCATTAAGTGGTATGATGTCTGATGTCACTGGATCTATCCCAGGTATCGATGAAGCATTTTCATTTATGGAAGTTTTAAAACATATTAAAAACCAAAAAAGTGACGATGCTAGTACTGTTAAATATGATACTATTGTTTTCGATACTGCTCCAACTGGTCATACTTTAAGATTTTTACAATTACCATCAACTTTGGAACAGTTATTAGGCAAGTTTAATGAGATTAGTGGTAGATTAGGCCCACTAATGAATATGATGGGTGGTCAACAAAAGGCTGATATGTTTAGTAAATTAAATGAAATTAAAGCTCAAGTTCAAGAAGTTAATAAACAATTTCAAGATCCTGAATTAACAACTTTTATTTGCGTTTGTATTTCAGAATTCTTATCATTGTATGAAACTGAAAGACTGATTCAAGATTTAATGAAATATAATATGGATGTGAATTCTATTGTCGTTAATCAATTATTATTTGCAGAAGATGACGAATGTAAGAGATGTCAGTCAAGATGGAAGATGCAAAGAAAGTATTTAGATCAAATGGATGAACTTTATGAAGATTATCATTTAGTTAAGATGCCTTTGTTAGGTAATGAAATTAGAGGTCTTGATAATTTGAAGAAATTTTCTAGGTTCTTAATTGATCCTTATGATCCAAAAAAAGATAAGGGAGTTGTCTTTTCTATTGAAGAAAGATAAGTCTTTCCATATTAGTTCTGTACATTATTATTTTACTATTTATATGTTGGTTACATAGTTTCCTTTAATAAATGTTGCTTTTTTTGGTTCACTAAAGTAGTTTTTTCAACTGTATATTGTAGTGTAATTATATATTTGGATGTGTTTAATGAGAATGAATAACTCAACTGACTACGTAGAAGACTATATATTGGATTCACTGAATTGAAGACTTGAAGAAGTTGAAGTTGAAGGCGATCTCGCTGAATTAAATTTTTTTAATTTTTTTAACATACAAATCATCTTCTTCAAACCAACATATCTCAACTTCATATCAGTTTTTCTGTTATGATGAATTCAAGAATATCCCTCAGGAAGATTCTACCCTCAATCCATAGAATAAATCCTTGGAAAATAGGAAACCTTCCTCAAAGTCTGTTGAGGTATCAAATACAGTTACATAATTATTCATCACAAACACAACCAGACATCACTCTTCCTAGAAATCATAAAAAAATAATATCTTCAGATTCAAATTCAGAATTGATTCAAATTAAACAGAATGGAAAAATTGCATGTGCTTCATGTGGTATTAAATTGGTAAAAGAAGATTTTAATCATTCCAGTTTCGATAAACCATCTTCTAACAAAGGTGAAATTAAAATATATGAAAAGTCACAGGGAGAAAAGAAGCAAAAATCAGAAACTCTACTAAGTGTCTCCAGAGAACGTTTATTATTTCAACAGTTTGAAGAGTTAGAAGGGAAACCTATTCAAACCCAAGCCAAACCTGATAAACCCAAAAAACCTATTTGTTTAAGATGTGCTAATGCTTTACACCAGAACAAATATGATATAACTGAGTGTAAACCTGAAACTATTGAAGATCTTATTTCACATATTCCAAAGGATGCACATATAGCTTTTGTTCTATCAGCAATTGACTTTCCAATGGGCATAAACAAAGATATTCTAAAAGGAAGAGATCCAAAAAAGATTTTTTATATTGTTACTAAGGTTGATCCTTTTTATTTTTCTGATAAATCTGTTCAAAAAAACTCCAAATATTTTATTGATTCCTTAGTTCATTTTGTTGATGCAGATCCAAAAAATGTAATAATTGTTTCAGGAAAAAGAGAATGGGGTCGTAATGATATTTTACAAAGATTTCCTAGTGGTACGATTTATCTTATTGGTGAGGTTAATTCTGGTAAATCTACTATTGTGAAGTTATTAACAGGTGTGAAACTTAGAGTTTCTCATTTTCCTTGGTTTACAAGAAGAAATCAAAAGTTTGTTATACCAAATTCTGGAGTTACAATCGTTGATACTCCTGGTTTTACTTCAATGTCTAAAGGTATATTTCCATATATATTGCCACATAAGATTAAAGAGGTTGTTGAAGTAAAGAAACAAATTGCAAGTAATAGTGTAAAACTACATGAATGCTTGTCTTTAAAGGTCAAAAGTAAGAAAATATTTGATGGTCATCGTGTTTTTTCTGTTGGAGGATTTTTTTATTTAAAACCACCTGAAAATGCTATTATTCTGGTAAGACAGGCGATGAATGGTGAACAAGCTATTTACAAGTCTATAGAAAGGGCAGAAGAGGTAAGCTTTAATAGACCAGAACAGATTAGTGATCGTTTTCTTACAAACCATAAAGTATTTGGATCATTACAAAGATATGTGATACCACCTTTTCATGGAAAAATAGACCTAGTTATTAGAGGACTTGGATTCATAACAATTTGTCTTACTTCTAAAAAATTTACAAACAACAAGTTATTTCAAGTTTATGTTCCTAACGGGGTTGATGTCATGGTTAGAGAAAGCATGTATGACTATATTTATAGAACGAAAGGAAAATTTCTTAAGCCTGTGCCTGAAGACAAATTGATATTTACCAAACTAGTCAAAGTGCCTTTAAATGCTAGTGATGAAGAAGCATCTAAGATTGCCATACCGCCTTCACTTTTCCCTGTTGAAGACAAGGATACTAAGGCACCTAAGAATATTTATTGGAGACAACCAGATTTCTTGTAAATAGTGTATAATTAATTTGTAAATTTAAATTTAAATTGTAAATAGGTTTCTTAATAATTTGCTACTCGATCAATCCGCCAATAAAATACATGTCACACACGTGATCGTGACGACGCGTCGATCGTCGTGGTGTTACCCGGTCCTCAAAATTGTTTTGTTTACATGATGAAAAAACATAAATCAAATACAACTTGATTCTTTGCTATAGAATTTGTGATTTTAACTCATAGATTATCTATATAATTAAGATGTCAAACGCTGTTGTCGTGAAATCATCGTTGACTCCAGCATCTTCAAATAAGCCTACTTCTGCTACTTTGAAAGAATTACTTGAATCATCAAGAAATTTACCAAGAAGATTAAATGATATTGGGACAATTCATTTGGGTTTAAATCAAATTAAAAAGAAGGCATATGACTCTAGAAAATATAATAAGACACCAGATACTGTCAATTCCTATACTAAAGCTCATTATTTATTAGTTGGAAGTGGTATTACTGTTGAAGATGTCCAAAATGATCTTGAAACAATTGATCTCCGCCATTTAGATACCGGTTCTATTGGTACAACAACTTTATCAACCCCTCAAGAAAATATAGAAACATATATAGGAAATCAAAAAGACGAAAATATTTTATCGGCAATTGAGCAATCGTTATCAACAGCAGCAAGAGATTTTGATTCATATGTTAGTAAAAATGTTTCCTTAGATTGGAAACAAAGAAAAAATGACTTACGTCAAACTTTAGCTGGATTATTAAAAAGAAATACTTCTCAATCAATGGAAGTTTCTACCGAGAAAAGAACTAAAAACAGTGAAGAGAATATTGAAACTCAATTGACATGGGGAAATGAAGCTTCTAGAAATATTTTATCATCAAAATTCAATTTAAAAGATACAAAGAAATCATCAGAGCAGGATGTAGCTTTAAATCCAAATGCATCATATGCTTTAAGACAAAAATTTGAGCTATTTGCACAAGTTATTTATCAATTAAATGATTCAAGACAAGCAGGTAACTCGTATGAATTAAGTACTGTCTTTGCTGATTTATCCAAACATGAATTGAGCTCTAGATCTAGGCAGTTACATGAAACATGGTTAATATTGAGAGACTTTTGTGAATCAGATTCAAATAAAATGCAATCTCAAGAAAGAAAGTTTGCTAAAGGACATTGTTCAAGTTCTCAAAACGATTTTGAAGCCATTACATTAAGAAAAAGAATAGTCAATAAAAGTAGGACATACTTAGAAAAGCAGTTTCTTGATTATATTAATGAATTGTACTTAAAGTCTGAAAAGTCTTCACAGGACAAATTAACATCTAATAAAGTTAAAGTTCAGTATTTCTTAGAATTAACATTAAAAACTAAAGCCAATGAATGGAAACTTCCAAATTTATCCTTTATCAATGGAATTCCAATATGGGCTATCATATTTTATTTGCTAAGAGCTGGTTGCTACGATGAAGCATTACAATTGATTTCAGAAAATAATGAAACATTCCTTAAGATTGAAAGAACATTTCCAGCATATTTAAATAGTTATTGCCGTAGTAGTGAAAGAAGATTAAGTCCAGAACTTCAAGGTAGACTTGCAAATGAATTCAATCAATATTTCAAACATTCTAATAAAGAAACTGATCCTTTCCGTTATGCTACATATAAATTAATTGGTAGATGTGATCTATCAAGAAAGACTTTACCATCAATAACTTTAAGTATAGAGGATTGGTTATGGCTACATTTATCATTAGTTAGAGAAGATGATATTAACTCCACTGAATTAGTTAATGAACATTATACATTGTCTGATCTTCAAAATTCTGTTTTACAATTAGGTGCAGATTCATTTAATGGTTCTAATAATAATCCTATGTATTTACAAACTTTGATTTTTACTGGTCTATATGAAAATGCTGTTCAATACTTGTTTGAATTTAGTGAAATTGATGCTATTCATCTTGCCATTAGTTTGAATTATTATGGTTTATTAAGAGTTCCAGATGAAGCGGCTTATCCTGCTTCAATAGACCATTTATTGTTTGTTGATGATAATGGTTTAAGATATATCAATTATGCTAGATTCATTGGATATTATACCAGAACTTTTAAAATTTCAGATCCTAGAGTTGCTGCTGAATATTTATTATGTATTAGTTTATGCGATGGTTTACCTGAAGATTTAAAATTGAAACAAATTGATTTAGCTCAAAGAGCAATTAGAGAATTAGTTTTAGAAACAAGAGAGTTTGTTATGTTGCTTGGTAAGGTTGATAAAGATGGAAGTAGAATACCTGGTGTTATTGAACAACGTAAGAAATTAATATATTTAGATGATGATGAAAGTTATTTGAATATAATTTCTGAACAAGCTGCCATCAAAGCCGATGAAGAAGGAAGACCATTTGATTGTATTCTGTTGTATCAGTTGAGTGAAGAATATGACACTGTTATCAGTTTATTGAATAAATTATTGGGTGATTTCTTGGTTTCTATTGATTTAAGTACACCAATCGATGAAATTTTAAATCAGGAATTGATAAAAGGAGAAACAAATGTTGTTAAATTAGCAACTAGACTAATGAAGACATATAATAGCTCACCAGAAATTTTAAGTAAAGTTTCCTTAAAAAGAAGAGAAGTTTGTACTGTATTACTAGAAATGGTTAAAATTAGAAAAGAATTTACTCAGCAAATTACAGATATGGTTAGTATTTTAAAATCAATTGGAGATTTGGGTATTGTTCCTTGTTCATCTAGCATAGAATTAGAATCCATTAGAAGGAAAGCACAAGAGTTTAATACATTTGATGATGCAATTGCTAAGAATATTCCAAATTTACTTGTTATTGAGATGAGATGTATTTCTGAATTAATCTATGAACTTTCACAAGGTTTTGAGGTCTCTCAATTACAACAATTAATAAATAGTGATATTGCCAGTGCTATAAGTTCATCAAGAGAAGAAAAGACTTTACAATTGAAGCAAATGTCCAGAAATTGTATGATATATGCTGGTATGGTTCAGTACAAAATGCCTAGAGAAGTTTATGCTACTTTAATTTCTCTAGATGTGAATATTTAGTATATTCAAAAGATGTAATTATTTTAGTGTATCATTTTCTTTTGTTTTAATAAAATTACCTTTACTTTACTTTTTAGTAATTATTAATTTTTTTCTTGTAGGGTGACAGCCAAATGATATTTTTGTACAAAACAAAAAAGAAAATGAAGAACCAAAGAAATGCAGAAAATAAGAACTCTACCCATACGTAGCCTGTAAAATAAATAAAAGTTATATGAGATTAGCAAATTGTTTAATCTTTCCACAGCAAAAACCTGGTATATATATATTTTGTCTCTAAAAAAGTATTTTATGGTTAATGGTGACAAACTCCGTTTGAATGAGAATGGCTATGATTATGTTGAGTTGAATCTTTTTTTCTATATCTTGGTTGTGTTTCATAGGCATTTGGTTTTGATTCACCATCTGAATCTGAATCTGACGAAGAGGATGAAGATGAAGATGAGTCAGAGTCTGGATCAACGTCATATTCCTCTTCATTTTGAGGATGAAATATACAACAAACTAGTATAGAGATTATGGTTAGTATAATTATAGACAGAGGTGAAAATTAATATTTGGATGAATTATTCATAAAGACATACTTTTTGACTTTTTCTTATTCATATGTTCGTTATCTATAACACTTTCTTCCCACGTAACCTTGTGTTTTGGTTTCATTTTCTTCTTTTCTGTATCTTTATCTTTAACTGGTAATAGATGTAAGGTTGGTACTGCTATCGTCACTGTTTCTGAGCCTTGTGATTGTGATTGTGCCTTTTGTTTTTGACCAGAGTTTTGAGGCTGAGATTGGCTTTGATTTGATGTCATAATGTATTTGAAAGGAGTTCTTTGGAGGTTGTCAGATCAATGGAAGCTGATTTGTTGATTCTAAGTAATGACCACTTATATTTGTAATCGTATCCAAATAGATATTGAGATATTGGAGTAATAAAA